>ML298024.1:0-96446 GCA_005239495.1 Nicotiana undulata | reverse complement strand
GTGTGAGAAGAGGGAAAATGAGAGAGGGGGGGGAGGTCGTTAGGGTTTAATTTAGGAAAGGGATATCCAGACCGTTGATTAAAATTGATCAACGGTCCAGATTGGACCAGGGTTGGGTCGGGTGTGATAAGGTATTGGGCTTGGTCGAATTGGGTAGGGATCAGATTTAAGTGGGGCTAGAATTTAAATAAAAGAGATGACTAGCTGTTAAATACTCAATTAAAATTAATTAAAATAACTGATAATTATAAAAAATGAAATTGATGATTAATAAATTAAATTAAAATGATTAATCAGTATTTAAAAATATAAATGACTAATTATTAGATAGCAATAGCATAAAACATATGGTTAGGCTATAATTGCAAAATTCTTGCAATTAAAGCCAAAAAGTGCCAATTTGACCAATTGTAAAGAATTTGATCTTGATAAGACCAAAAATAATATTTTAAGTCCAGAAATGTCTTTGAAATTATTTGTAAGGCAATTTATAATTAATTATACGATAAAATTATGGAAAAATACCAATTGTTATGGAGCTTGATTTTGAAGGTATATATGCAAGTTAAAAAATAGTTTGAGGAAAAATTGGGTATCAACAACTGCCCCTCTTTACCCGGAAAGGATGAAAGAGTTATCGGGTAAAGACATGATGGCCAATTTTGACCGAGCGAAACAGTTTGAAGAGATTTAGGCCGCACCCTGGTTTCTGAGTTGCCTACATATCCCTGGTTTTACAGGAATAAGGCTGTATGTAGTTCAAGAATCATCGGCGAAGCATATCGATGAAGTTTTTACAAGAACGAACGCAAAGTACAGGGTTAGGTGAACAAACGGCTGGCGGGGTAGTTTGGGAGAACTGGAGCGGGACTGCTCCTGCTAGGATAGCTGTTGCTTGCCGGCTTTCCTGCAAATAAACAATACGATCATATATCGTGCATAATTTAAACACGATGCACGTTCCCCTCGGACCATGAATGATGTCTTCGGACGGTTAAGGTTGACGTCCTCAGACCATGACGTCCTGGGCCATGAATTTCTTGATGCAGGATTCGCAGGCCATGAAAATGATGTTCTCAGGCCATGAGGATGGTGCCTCCGAACTATGACGCCTTTGAATAATGATATGCAAGATGATAAAAGAGATCCTTAGGCCATGACATGGTGTTCTCGGGCTATGAAGATGGTGCCCCCGAATGATGACGCCTTTGGATAGGTTGGCGATATTTCAGCCCATGAAGATGCAATAGTATGATGCTAACAAGACATAGCTTAGTCTTGCGAATTAAAGGGGCAGAGCTTATCACGAAATGAAAGCGAAATGAATAGTGCTTGAGACAGTGGTTGTTTTTGAAAAGTAATTTGGAGGCAGCGTTTTAGCCTCGGAAGGCAGAATGGTAGCCTTATGCAAGAATGCAGATGGAGAAAGTGCTTAGTCTCGGAAGGCAGAAAGATAGCCTTATGCAAAGATGTAAATGCAGATGGAGGTAGAGCTTAACCTCGGAAGGCAGAATGGTAGCCTTATGCAAGAATGCAATGCGGATGGAGACAATGTTTAGTCTCGGAAGGCAGAAAGATAGCCTTATGCAAAGATGTAAATGCAGATGGAGGTAGAGCTTAACCTCGGAAGGCAGAATGGTAGCCTTATGCAAGAATGCAATGCGGATGGAGACAATGTTTAGTCTCGGAAGGCAGAACGGTAGCCTTATGCAAGATGCGAATGCAAATGGAGACAACGTTTAGTCTCGGAAGGCAAAATGGTAGCCTTATGCAAGATGCATATGCAGATGGAGACAAAGATTAGTCTCGGAAGGCAAAAAGGTAGCCTTATGCAAGATGCGAATGCAGATGGAGATAGTGCTTAGCCTCGGAAGGCAGAAAGGCAGCCTTATGCAAGATGCGTATGCAGATGGAGACGGAGATTAGTCTCAGAAGGCAGAATGGTATCCTTATGCAAGAATGCAATGCGGATGGAGACAACGTTTAGTCTCGGAAGGCAGAAAGGTAGCCTTATGCAATGCAGATGCAAGTGGAGACATCGTTTAGTCTCGGAAGGCAGAAAGGTAGCCTTATGCAAAAATGCAGATGCAAGTGGAGACAACGTTTAGTCTCGGAAGGCAGAATGGTAGCCTTATGCAAGAATTAAAATGCGAGTGGAGACATCGTTTAGTCTCGGAAGGCAGAAAGGTAGCCTTATGCAATAATGCAGATGCGAGTGGAGACAACGTTTAGTCTCGGAAGGCAGAAAGGTAGACTTATGCAGGAAGTAAAATGACAGTAGGAATTCTTAGTTGATAGCAGATTGCAACATTGTGATTATTGCGAGTGTTGTGACTACAGAGCATTATTGATAATAGATGCCGGCAAGTGTGATAGTTTCGAGAGTTGTGATTTTGAACATGTTCGTCCTTCGTGTGGACATCAAACTTTGGCATTTGCAATTGTGATGAGATTTGAGACTTCTCACGTGTTTGTTCTTTGTTCCTGTATCCGAAGGAAAATCGTGAGTTTTGTAAAGGGAGAAGGTTAGTTCGTATCCCCGCTGGCCTTACTTGACTCATTCGGCTTGATCTTATGATACAGTCTGTATCATTGGGGTAGCGTTTGCTAAACAAGTTGTTTCAAGAACAAGTATGTGTGATTTTGTAAAAGTATAACATAAACATATAATCTAAAATAGTTTTAGATGAACCGACGACCGTGACACGGTTCGAGACATTGCAACCCCTCTTGCTACGGAATTTTGAGGGTCCTCCTCAAAATTCTGCCCTAGTTTGATGAGTGAGTGCTTCTGACTGTTGCTCGTGCGGCAATCGGCTGAACTTGCTTCAGAATTTTGAGGGTCCTCCTTAAAATTATGCCCCAATTTCCAATTGCGGGGGAAAAATGAAAATTTTTATTGAATTGTGACCGAACCCATAGGGCTGCCTATGTATCCCCTCTTAAACGGGAATCATGTCAGGCGTAGTTCAGTTTACATCATTGATTGAAGGCAAAAAGATTATACATAGTAACGCTTGATAGCATCTGAATTAATTGGCTTTGGCCAAAATTCTCCGTCCATTTCTGCAGGTATAAGTGCTCCTCCGGTCAGCACTCGGTGAACCATGTATGAACCTTGCCAGTTGGGAGAGAACTTCCCTTTGGCTTCATCTTGATTTGGAAATATCTTCTTTAACTCCAACTGTCATGGTGTGAATTGTCTTGGCTTGACTTTCTTGTTGAAGGCTCTGGTCATTCTGTTCTGATAGAGTTGACCATGACAGACTGCATTCATTCTTTTTCCGTCTATGAGGGCTAGTTTTTCATAACGGCTCTTTACCCATTCTGCGTCGCTGAGCTATTCCTCTTGTATAATTCTTAGAGATGGAATCTCAACTTCGGCAGGAATAACAACCTCTGTACCAAAACCAGCATATAAGGAGTTGCCCTGGTCGATGTGCGGACTGTGGTGCGATATCCCAATAAGGCGAATGATAACTTCTCATGCCACTGCTTGTGACTTTATATCATCTTTCTTAGTATCTTCTTTATGTTTTCCGAATCTCCCAGGTTGATAACTTCGGTCCCGTCCAGGTTGGACTTAGGTCTGTTCTCAAAGTTCTCAACTTTTTTGACAATCTCGTCAGGTATGTCATCTTCTTCTGAATCAACGTCCGTTTGCTGCATTGTCTCGTTGCATGTCACAGTCTTCGGTTCATCAAGACAAGTAATAGTAATGCTGTATAGGTAAACTAATGAGAGAAAAATGATATCAATAAATATTGATTCATAAGAAAAATTGAAAATGCTTTTGCTAAAGTGAATAATTGTTTTGAACATTTGAAGATCTTGTTGCAGGAATTAAAATGCGAAAAAGGAAATCATTTTTTGAAGAAAAACAATGGATAATGCTTGGTTTAGCCTTGCTAACCCGAGGTTCGTCGGGCTTTGGTTGTCCTGATAGTCCAATTCTTGAGGTATGTCCCTCTGCTCACAGCCTGTATGGAAGGGCCTTCCTCCCCCTCCTCCTCGAGAATAACGCAGCAGTCCATATCACTGTCCTCCAGAAACAAGTTCCTCATTGCTGCAAGTGCTTCTTCTTCGTCTGATCCATAAATAATGTCGGCCTGTTGGAAGGACTGCTCTAGATGTGGTATTGGCTGCTCCAAAGGGTAATAGGGACCGCGCCAAGGTGGTGACCAGTCGTTGAATTCTTGCCAAGTGTAGTCGTACCCCAGACAAAAAGTGGTGCCATGGCTTTTGATAGGTTTGGAGATTCCTTAAAGGTTCTTGTCGAGCACTTTGCCAGGCTCGTACCCATTCCAGTTTAGTATACTCTCGATTTTACTATCCCACCATTTGTCTTTGTCGACGACATTGACCCGTTCAATGTGGTGGTAAGTTTCTCCACCCAACTTTCTTCTTCTTTCGATCACCGGAATAGTCTGGCGATTGTAAATAGGGTTACTACCATCGCCATGAATAATCACCTTTTGGTGGTTCCACTCGAACTTCACTGCCTGATGTAGCGTTGATGCTACGACCCCAGCAGCATGGATCGATGTTCGTCCCAATAACAAGTTGTAGGATACCGGTACATCTATCACTTGGAAATCTACCTCGAACCACGTCGGTCCCATCTGCAGGCATAGACTGATCTCCCCAATGGTGGACCTCTGAGATCCATCGAAAGCTTTCACATTGGTTGCTTCATCCTTTATCTCATGCAGCCCTTTACCCAAATGTTAAGCCTGGATCCTCCATCGATCAAGATTCTGGTGATGAAATAATCTTCGCATTGCACAATGATATGCAATGCTTTGTTATGGCCCAATCCTTCAGGAGGCAGCTCGTCCTCATGGAAAGCGATCTTGTGACTTTCCAACACCTGTCCCGCCTTATAGGCCATTTCCCTACTAGTTATGTTGTTTGGTACATACGCTTCACTCAACACCTTCAATAGAGGACTTCGGAATTCTGCAGCAAAGAGAGGATGGATATTTGTGCTGGCGTCTTGTTCAGCTGATTGATGACTGAATACTCCTTAGCCTGTACTTTTCTCCAAAGGTCGTCCGGACCTGTCTCAATAAGGGGAGGCCGGTTGGCATCTTTCTTGCTTGATTCGGCCAGATGCTCAAGGGTATAGACCCTACTAGTTCTCGTCATACCTTGTGCTGCGACAACTTCCTCAGTTTTGACCTTGCCTTTCCTTCTCGCCTCAGCTGTATAGTCCCACGGGATAGCGTTTGTATAGAAGAGTGGCGTGGTCGACATCGCCACTAGAATTGGTGCGGTTATCCTTACTTCAAATGGAACATGTGCCTTGGGTGGCAAGACTACAACCTCAAATGGTGTGGGTGCATTTGCTAAAGACACGAACTTAATTTCAATCGGTACTGGTGTCTTCACGGGTGGTGCTGCTTCAAACTCAAGAGGTATGGACATATTTACCTCAGCACCCTCATACGGTTGAATCTGGACTATGATCGGGTTGAGAGTGACTGCTGGTTTCTTTGGATCATCGCCTTCTACGATCAACCCGATTGATCCATCGGGGTCCTAATCATCTTCTACTTCATTCATATGGATACCTCCACCCTTATGGTCTGACAGAGGATTGTTGAGGACGTTCGGAGCGGGCTCCTTTTCCACAATGATTTTGTTATCAATCAGGGTCTGTATCTTGTCTTTCAAAGAGCGGTATTCATCGATGGTGTGCCCTTTCATGCCGGAATGGTATGCACAAGATTTGTTTGGGTTAACCCACTGAAAAGGGTTCTTAGGGGTGGCAGCAGGGATAGGGGTGACGTAACTGGCAACTTTGAGTTTCTCATACAGCTGGTCAATGGGTTCAGCTATGGCGGTGTACTTTTTTGGAGGTCTACGATCAAAATTAGGTCGAGGTCTAGGGAAGTTTTAACGGGTAGGGGGTGAATTGTAATGATATGTATGAGAATTGTAAGTATGGTAAATAAGAACGGGTTGTGAGTATCTGGGTGAAGTAGGTTGATATGTGGGTGGTGGAGATTGGTAGGTGGGTGGTGGAGTTTGGTAAGTGGGTGAAGGTGCTTGGTAGTTTGGGGTTGGTTGGTATGTGAGTGGAGGTGTTGGATAAATTTGGTATTTGAGTGGGGATTTGGCTCTTTGTGCAACCATTACAACTCCCACGTCCCTTTTCTTAGACACACCACCGAACTGTAAAGCCTTGTTTGTAGCTTGCAAGGCTTCAAAATTTATGACCATACCGCTCTTAATACCTTCTTCAATCCGCTCCCCTAATTTGATAATGTCGGAGAAATTGTGATTCTCAATCATCATCAACCGTTCATAGTACTGCAGGTCCTGAGCCCGGACAAATAACTTGTTCATTTGCTCTTCTTCTAAAGCAGGTCTGACCTTAGCAGCTTCGGACCTCCAGCGAGTAGCATACTCGCGGAATGTCACTGTGGGTTTCTTCTTCAAATTCTGGATATAGAACACGTCTGGTGCGTTCTCTGTGTTGAACCTAAATCTGTCCATAAAGTCAGATGCCATGCTTACCCAGTCTGGCCACTTCTTGGGATCTAGGCTGATGTACCAAGTCAATGCATCTCCCTTAA
Organism: Nicotiana undulata; assembly: GCA_005239495.1. NCBI lineage: Eukaryota > Viridiplantae > Streptophyta > Magnoliopsida > Solanales > Solanaceae > Nicotiana > Nicotiana undulata. The sequence goes on along the minus strand of ML298024.1, from coordinate 89,865 downwards.
AACTCCTCATGAACAGCTTCATGTGGATCCCTTCATCCTTTCCTACGCCAACCAGCTTGTCACAATAGGTCCTCAGGTGGACCCTTGGATCACCAGTACCATCAAACATTTCGAACTTTGGAGGTTTGTACCCCTCGGGCAATTCGACATCAGGTTGTATGCAGAGGTCTTCATAATTAAACCCTTCGATTCCCTTGGTTCCTTCAACACCTTGAACTCGGCTAGTCAGCTTCCTTAGTTCCTCGGCCAGGTTCTTGATAAGCAGGTCCTTTTCATCCGATTCGGACGGGTGTGGGATATGTGGAGTGGAGTGTGGCATGGTCTCTACATAGATGGGATTGTTATAGGTGTGGAAATGGTCCTTTGTGGGATTCTGAGGTTCTGGGATAAGTAATGGAGTGTTGTTTGAAGTGTGGCAAGTATTGCATTGTGTCAGGAGATTTGGTTCTTTGGCTGAGTGGCTTGATGGTGAGGCGAGAGATGATTTTTTTGTCTTGGGATATTTTGTGGAGGTGTAGGGTTTTGAGCGTTTGGGAAATTGACGTCTGGGATGTTGAGGGAAAATGACAGGTTGGCCAGATTTTGAACCTGATCGAGTTCTTCTTGAAATTTCAGCAGTTTCTGTTCTAGTGGTGACATGTTCTCATTTAGGACCTGAATACCTCGGCCGTCAGTGGCCTCTAGCCGTTCAACCATATTCTCCTTCCTGGTACTGCTTGATTCTTCCATCTTACTCTTGCCTTTGTTCTTGCCTTTAGGAGGACTAGGAGGAGGAGTAGGTGGAGGGCCCTTGGATCTTGTGAGATAAGCTCATGATGCCAGAGTGCACGAACTAACCTTTGAGGAAGGGAACAATAAAGAAAAGAAAAATAAAAACAAAAGGTAACCAAGTCAGTGAGGATTATGAAAAATATTGCAGTATTTAAACACATGGTGCGGGAATGTAAAGCGTGTCCTAATTTTGGGACCTCTTTGTGCCCGAGGTAGGCCTAGCGACAAATTGATTTGGAAAACTTACAATGCTAAATGCCTCATGTTATTGATAAAAATAGACGAATCCCAAAATGGCACTAAATAAACAAGAAATAAAGGTCACTAATGTCCATTGGCCTTATTACATTGATAAAAGAAAGACATCCCTATCTACTTGGTCCCAGAAGGATCTTCCCCAGACTCGACATTCCTGCTTCCCTCGAATAGCTTCCCAGCTCGCGAAGTCCCAGCAACAGGTTTGTTCTGGCTAGATATCCTCCTTCAGTTCCCTCAGCCCTTTGGCAGTCTTCGACCCTTTTGATGAATTTCTCCTCCAACTCGACTATACCGCGTTCTAAGTATCCCAACCTCTTGTTGGTACTGATAGCCATGTGTTTCCACTCCTCGATCATCTTAGACTAATGTGTTTCGTGTTGCTCATCCTCACATTCACGGGTACTTTTGCGCAGCTGGTTGAACTTGACTTGCGCTTTAGCCCTTTCATCTATAACCCTGTGACCTCGGATGTACCCTGGCTTGCTCTGATCACCCTGATTATCTTCTAACCAACCAGGATAGAAAGAGGTACAACCGTCATGATACCTGTCTGGCTCGATGGTATCCTTTTCAAGTATAATCTTGCAGTGCCACAAGTGCTAGGCTTGGCACTTTTGAGGACTGTTATCATTTTGGAAGTCTGCTCGAAGATGGCTCATTTTGTCGACCCTGGGTATGACTTGCTTCCTACTCGTTTGCCTCATAACTTGAAGAGGGACGTAAGGGTATGTCCCCCTTAAACCAATCAGTATCAGAAATTGCACATCTCGGGATCAGATGATGAACTCTTCTATCGGAAACCACTCAAACATCCATTGAACCTGTTCTTCAGTCAGATTATCAAAAAGCTTGACCCATCCTTCGGCATTCTCAGGCTGAGCGAACATGTCGGGGATGTAATTCATTCGCTTCGGGTGATGGAAAGCTATGTGGTCATCCCAGATCCTTCGATGAATGTCTTGTCGGTATTCTCCTCTTTGGAGGTGTTCCATGAGCCAAAGTTGAAGTAATAGATTGCAACCTTCGAAATGTCTTGCTCCTTGTTGACACTTCTCCAAGGCCCGATATATGTCTGCAATGATCATAGACATAATGCTGAAGTCTTTGCCACCAATCCCTTCCATTAGTGTCTTAGTCACCATGGTCATTCTGGTATGAATTCTCTCCTTCTTCATTGGAAACACGATCAAACCCAAAAAGCAGAACATGAAGACGAACACTCTACGATGGATGTGTCCCAGGGAGGTGATAACAAATTCGTTAGGATAGGTACGGTATGATTTGCTGTGGCCGTACTTCTCGTACAAATAATCAACAGGTATGTATGATTCCTTTAAGCATGCCAGTTCCGCATTCTTCTTCAGACCGATCATTTTAAGGAAGCCTTTTCCTGTGCGGTTCTCAAGCATCAGTAGACCCAGGGTTTCCCGTACTAGGACAACCAGTCCTCTTATTTCCTCTAGCAAAAATGTCATTTCAATGTCCCCAAAGCGGAACACGGACCTTTCGCAATCCCAGGATAAGGTAGCAGACTGTATTATCATTTTGTTGGGATGGATTTCTAGGAGATATGGTAGGTTGCCCAAGTATTTTCTGGCGAGAGTCTTGTCGCTGTGCAGGTCCTCCCACCAACTCAACAGTCTTGGGTGGATATTGGAGACCATGCCGAATCTGGGGATTTCATGCCTCATATTTCTGCAAGGCAAATAAGGTTAGGCCCTCACCCCCACCGGACTCGACCATTTAGTATCAACAATTAGCATGAAGCATTTAGTTCTCCAAAGGAATGCACAGAACAAGATGGTGTCTGTTTGGGTTTAGGAAAACCCGGTGGAATTTTGGATAGGGCTATCTTAAAAGCTATCGTGCGGACAACACTTTAGCTTGGCTAGGTTTGACCATGATGCACGCAGCAATAAAACAGAGTAAGGTTTCTATGGGGTTTTAGACTGGTACCCTTGAGCGGACCACTCAAGGGGGAAGGCGCGGAACCGTCGACTGCACAGCTGATCGACTAGTTTTACCGCAAATAACCCTTTCCGAATTAAGGGGGTAATAATATAGGAAGAGCGCAACCACTCATCAAGCGTTGCTATAGTATTTGTTTGGCACGAGTGGAGTATGAATGTCGAGCATGGTTATGCAATAATAAGCATTAAAAGTAGGTTGTCATGTATTTGCACGTTTAAGAAAGCGGTAAATGTTATGATTTAAAGTGGTTACAAAGGAAAACAAAGAAACATGTCAGTTTCGTTTTGGGGAAGAGTGGATACTTGAAAGAAATAAACAATTACTTGCCCGTAGAAGGGAAGAGGAAAGGGTTCCAATATTAAACAAAGTAAAGGTACAAATTCACAAAACAATTTGAAATGGTAAAAGCCTATAATCCCCAGCAGAGTCGCCATGCTGTCGGGCCCCCTTTTTCCTCGCGGAGATCGGGTTCAGGACATTTTGGGTTGAGACAACTCTTTCCTTTTGGGAAGGGGTTTGCATTTTTTGAGAGTCGCCACCTAACGATTTTAAAGGTGCGTTAGGGCACCTAAGGGGTTTATTTACAACTACGTTGTTAACCAGAGATAGGGTAAGGGCTTGAAATTATCCCAAGGGGAAGGTGTTAGGCACCCCTCAGGATCCACAAATGTGGTTCCCGGCCAAATAGCTTTTGTAAATTTGTACGATTTAGCAAACAAACAAATAAAGGCTCAAACAAGAGGGGGTTTAAGTCCTTAAGCATACAAGGTGTTTGAAAACAGTTATAGAAAGGCTAAGTTTTGAAAAGAGTTTCAATCTAAACATTTAAAGTAAATGATATCCTAGGTTTGTAATAATATGGATCACATCAATGCAATACCCGGTATGACACTCCTCAAAGAGGGCCTACACGTGGTATTAGCGCATCGGTCATCATATCCATATTCTACCCTTTCCCACCCCGTGAAGGTAAATAAAGTGTGTGTTAGTCACGAACTCTATTGCGTGATATTACCCCCTCCTTCATATTAGTCTTGGAGGAGGTTAGGACTACTATCCTAGAAGGGAGGTACTAGGCAGACCCTCAGGTTTTAAAGGTAAAATTCTAAGGCAACAGACAAAAGCATATAGGACTGCAGTTAAGGGGAACATAGAAAAAGCAAATAAAGGCTTCAAGTTTACCTCCACAAGTAAAGCAATTAGACAACACGGCTCAAACACAGTTAAGGGAAGTATTTAAGTTCAGAATCCTAAGACATGGTGTCTAAGTGAGTTTAGAATATAAACAGATATGTAGACCTGTTTTATTACTCAGAAAAGGGTCCTAATCAATTTACCTAAAGGTTTTAACATGCTAGTAGTTAAACATGGTCACAAAGACATATCTGATTTTTATTTCTTGTAATTGATTACCTAAGGCTTGCCTAGGTGTAAAATAACATGCAACATTTGTACATATTTGTTAAGGATTCCAGATTATCAATTCTAATAGCATGTGATTCTAAATGTGCAAAAAGGACTGATTGACAGTTTATTTAGAACATGGGACTGTTTCAGACGTGTGTTTAAACTAAGTGTGATCCTATTTCCCGATGTCTAATGCAGCATGGTAACTTAAACATGATTTTCTAAATGAATACAGGGTTACAACGTTATGCATAACTTCCGGAATAGCATAGGTGATAGGTTTTAATAGTTGTTTACCTATAACATGATCTCTATGTATATAGCATGGTAAAGCATGATTGCAGATTTGTTAACACACTCGTTTTAAGGCAAGATTTAAATTACGTTTTCAGAATCACATGATAGCAATTTTTCATTGTTATTACTGATCCTATGAACAAGATTGTCTAAGTGAGGATGATATGCTGAAAGAAAAGCGTTGTATCAACATAAGTGACAAAATGTATGGCATGCTTGATCCCTAGACATGGTTACTAGTGCGCATATAGAAAAATTAAACCTAGAGAAACATGATATCTACCCATACTTATACTATAACATGCATACCCCACCCATTTTCACTATCCATCCCCAGAATAGTATTTACAAATTATTACAAGCCTTTGAATATGAATTACATAATTAAAATAGGAAAAGAAGAAGTTAACTATAGGGAGCCTTCCACAGTAGGCCCAAGTATCCAGGTCCTCAATGCCATGTGTTGTTATTTCATAACCTTTCATAATTCGGGTGTGTCAGAGTTACCTAAGGATCTCAGAGGACCCCGGGCAGTGCTCCACCTATATTTCATAGCCAAGATGGAGTAAGTGCAGTGTGGAAGAGCCAGCTCTTGTGTGTCACAGTTCAGAGGGAGCGCAAGGGTCCCTAAGCAATGCTCACACAAAAGCGATAGAATCTAGGCTTCTAAGAGTATATGTGAGAGTGCTTGACATAGTTTAAAAGAATAGAGTTGAAAATAGGTTTCTGAAAACAGATTGTTAAAAAAACAAATTTAGAAAGAGCTTACCTTAGTGAAAACAATTTAAAAGAAAGGGAGTAGGACAGTCAGCGACTCAGAATCAAAACAACATGCATAGTGCAGGGAGACAGACACAGACATAGAATAGAGGATTGGGAACAAGTAGGTCACATATAAAGATAGATTTGCATACAAGTAAATCCCAGAGAGATACTAAGGCATTTCAGAACTTTAACAACCACATAACAGTTTTCATAAAGATGTTTAGGCCGGAGACTTAACATAATTAAATTGAGGGATACCAAAGAGGAAGTACATGACCAACAGAGTTACACATAGGCCTAGAGGAAGGTTTCATGAGTACAACATATGTTTAGAATCACATATAACTAAGTGACACAAATACATGCTTATATCTGCTGGGGATCAGAGGTAAGGCAAGGTCCTAGTAAACATGTAAGAAGGGAGTAAAACATGCTGAAACTAAAGGGAAAAAGTAATCACATTGGTAAACAAGTAAATAGGCATGCTAATTGCAAGGCAAACAGCAGAACCATAAGTAGTAACATATTATGAACAGGATGAATCGAAGTGCTAAAAAAAGCATATTGTTTTTGAAACTCGAATTGTAACTAGTACATACCAGTATATGAGAGACAGTAATACCAAAAAAGAAGTAAGAGAGACCCAATAATTAGCCTTGGCTTGTAGACGGCTAATTCAAACCAGTAACAAGTAGCACAACAAGAGAGAGAGAGAGAGAGAGAGAGAGAGAGAGAGAGAGATCAAGTTTAGTTGTGAGAGAGAGTCTAGAACCGTTTTTTCCCCTTGTCTTTGCTAATGAAAGAATAGGATTACTTATAGTTTTGAAAATAAGCTGAGAGTATGGTAATAGGTAAAAGTCTAGCATAAAAATAGAAATAATCACAAATCAGAATCTAATCAATGTAAGTACTCCCTTTAATTAGGGAGTCATAGTTCAAACGGATACAATAGTGATATATAAGGAAAGAGAATCGATTGAGGAACTGATTTTACCATGTAAGAGATAGTAAAGGTATATGGCATGTAATTAGGGCTAAATACAGAATATACAAATAAGGAAAGTGTATCAAAGTAATTGACATAAGTTTATACATAAAATAAGGCAGGATATAATTTAATTATGGCACTCAGTCAAGAAAATCTCGGGTAGGATTCAAATCACAGGGAGCCAACATCAATTAAGGAAAATGTCACCAAAGTAAGGATTCAATTGAAATCAGCCAATCAAATATCATTCGAAGGAGAGATATCACAGTAAAAATCAGTAAAAATTGATAGAGCACTGGAGTAACACATATTAAGCAAGAATCAAAAAACCCTAGTCATGAAATTAGGGGTTCGTAACAAATAATTAAAGGATCAATAGACATTTAGGCATAAGTGACTAAGAATTAGAGACCCTAATAACGATTAGAGCAAGAAATCACAAGGACACATAGAACATGTATGAAAGTGCAGTAGCTATGCTAGAACAAGCAACAACATCACAAAACAGACTCGAACTCTCAGATCGAACCCAGGAGTATTAGGGTTTTTAACAAAATGAATCGAACAAAAGAGGAAGAACTCAGGTGATGTTTAAACATGATAAAATCGTTAAATAATACTGAGAAATTATAAAGGAACCGTTTTTGTAAAAAGGTTTTGAAAGTGGAAAAATCGTTTAAGAACAGAAAGATTTCCTTGAAGAAAATCATGTAAAACCCCATAATATTCATAGTTCTATTACAGATCTAAAGAGATCAGAAGGTTCGAGGTTAGGGTTTCTAGAAGAACCGAGAAAAAAGGAAGAAAACTTAGAGATATTACCGGTCTTTGGCCGGAAAGGGTAGATCTTACTCGACCAACCATAGATGGCCGGAAAAAGTGGCATGAGACCCGAGAGATGAGTGGAACCACCTCTGGTTCACCTGAGAGCCTTGACTGGTGACACAAGTATAAAGGACTGAGCTACAAGGCTGGTAGGAGGTGAGACCTACATGGTTTCCGGCGAGGGAATGGCCGGAGAGATGAACAGACCTCATCATAGGTGAAGAGACGAGAAGTCTCTAGAAAGAAATAGAGAGATAGAGAGAGAGTGTGAGAAGAGGGAAAATGAGAGATGGGGGGGGTTGAGGTCGTTAGGGTTTAATTTAGGAAAGGGATATCTAGACCGTTGATTAAAATTGATCAACGGTCCTGATTGGACCAGGGGTTGGGTCAGGTGTGATAAGGTATTGGGCTTGGTCAAATTGGGTAGGGATCAGATTTAAGTGGGGTTAGAATTTAAATAAAAGAGATGGCTAACTGTTAAATACTCAATTAAAATTAATTAAAATAACTGATAATTATAAAAAAATGAAATTGATGATTAATAAATTAAATTAAAATGATTAATCAGTATTTAAAAATATAAATGACTAATTATTAGATAGCAATAGCATAAAACATATGGTTAGGCTATAATTACAATATTATTGCAATTATAGCCAAAAAGTGCCAATTTGACCAATTGTGAAATAATTTGATCTTGATAAGACCAAAAATAATATTTTAACTCAAGAAATGTCTTTGAAATTATTTGTAAGGCAATTTATAACTAATTATACGAGAAAATTATGGAAAAATACCAATTTTTATGGAACTTGATTTTAAAGGTATATATGCAAGTTAAAAAATAGTTTGAGGAAATATTGGGTATAAACATCGCCCATACTTATGATCTTGAGGCTACTAAGCATTTAAGATATTTTCCCTTCTTTCATTCCTTGATCGTGCGTTGAGATAACTTGAGTTTTACTTTGGATTGTTTATTTCGTAGATGGCTAGGACACAAACACCTTCATCTTCTAGACGTGGTGCTGGACGGGGTACTACCCGAGGTGGTGGTAAGGTTGGGGCCCATCAGACTAGATGTCATACTAGTAGACATGCCTCTCCTCATCCTGAAGTTGTGAACACGAGCCGATCCCAAGCTGCTATGCCAGATCGAGTGCAAGAACAAGCGGTTAATGATGCTCCACCACCAGTCCCAGTTGATGTGCCTACCGTTACCTTACATGCAGATGCAGAGGTGAGGTTGTTGAATGTGTTGGAGGAGTTAGTGCCTACTCAGGGTGGACTTCCAGCTCCCCAGACTATTTCGCAAGCGCAAGCACAAGTTCAACTGAATGTTGCAGCTCCTCAGATGGCCCCTTAGCAGGTCGTTCAACCAGTTGCAAATACAGGACATTCTAAGGAACTTAAGAATTTCATGTATCTTAAGCCACCAGAGTTCGATGCTACATAGGCTTTTATTGAGCCCCAGAAGTTCATTCACCATTGTGAAAAGATACTATCTACTTTGGGGCTGAAGGAGACTCGAGGGCTGGAATTTTCCACTTTTCTATTTTCGGAATCTACAGAGTCATGGTGGAATTTAGTTCAGAGAGGTAAACGAGCAGGGTGCCACCTATTACTTGGTCAGAGTTTTCAGCTATGTTTATGGATAAGTTTGTTCCACTGAGCAAGCGGGACGACATGAGACGTCAGTTCGAGAAATTACGCCAAGGCAGTTTGACAGTTACAGAGTGTGAGGCCAAGTTCACTAATTTAGTTAGTTATGCAAATTTTCTAGTTGTAGATGAGCATGAGAAGGTGAGGAGGTTCGTGGCTGGGCTTGAGCATCGTATCGGGGTCCTGTGGTTAGGGATGTTTGAGGTGGTTCGTACGAAGAGGCAGTGGATACTGCTCTCCGTTATGTGTCTTATCAAGAGAGGGACAAGACCGAGAGAGAAAGCAAAAGGGGCTCGTAGCGCAGACGGGTTTGATGGATCTCCATCTGGGGGCAAGAGTGGTTTTAATAGTGGGAAATCCAGACCTACTCAGTAAGAGTCAGTGGTGCATTCTTCTAGGAGTACTTATCCAGCTAAACAGGGGCAGCAACAGATACAGAGAAAGGATAATGGCTCATATCAATCAGGTCAACATCCGAGGTGTTCGAATTTCGGTAGAAATCACAATGGTCGTTGTTTTGGAATAGAATGGGCTTGTTTTACTTGTGGTCAAAAAGGACATATTGCTAAGTATTGTCCTAGAGGATATTCTGCTTTTAGCCATGCTACTCCACATCCACAGAGAACGTTTACAGGTACACAGACACAGACTCAACCAACTAGAGTCACTTCGTAGGTTGCTCATGGACAGGGTCGACAGGGTGCACAGACCTCACAGGGAGCGGGTGGACCGCCGAGATTCTTTGCTATGTCCAGACAGGATGCCGAGGCATCTAATGCAGTAGTCACAGGTATTATAACTATCAGTTCTTATGGGGCTTACACTCTTATTTATCCTGGTTCTACGTATTCATATGTATCTCCATCTTTTGCCATATACTTAGAACGAGGATTTGAGTCTCTTAATGTGATTTATATTGTGGTAACCCCAGTGGGGGAGACTATATCTGTGGATAAAGTCTATAGAGACCTTGTGATATTTATCTAGGGCAGGGACACCATAGTTGATCTACTATTATTGCCTATGTCCGACTTTGATGTAATTATGAGTATGGATTGTTTAACGTCATGTTATGCTTCAGTTGATTGTCATTCCAAGCTTATACGTTTTGATTTTCCTGGAGAACCATGTTTAGTGTGGAAAGGCATAACTCCTCTGGCTCAGGGAAAGATAATATCCTATGTAAAAGCACGTCGAATGATTAATAATGGGTGTTTGGGTTTATTGCTACCGTGTATGAAACGCGCTTGGAGGATGTGTGATGACCCAAAAGGTCATCTCTTATTTTAGAAGTCAAAGTTGTGTTTCGAGGCCTTAAAAACCTACTCTTGTCTCACCTCATTTTACGTGCGCAGTCCGGGCATATATCCGGAAAGCCCTTATGTGGAAAATTGAGAAAACAATGCTAATTTTTCCTTTAAAATTGAATTTAAGTTGACTTCGGTCAACACTTTGAGTAAAAGGACCCGAACTCATGATTTGATGGTCCCGGAGGGTCCGTAAGCAAATAAGGGACTTGGGTGTATGCCCGGAATTGAATTCTGAGGTCCCTAGCCCGAGAAATGAATTTTTGAAGGAAATTGTTTAAATGAAATTATAAGAGTTTTTGGAAATTTGACTGTGTTTGAATTTGATAGTATCGGGCCCGTATTTTAGTTCCGGAGCCCGGTACAAGTTTAATATGGTATTTGAGTTGTGCCTATAAAATTTGGTAAGAAACGGAGGTCATATGCTGTGATTCAGACCCTTAGTTGTAAAATTTGGAACTTTAAGAGTTCTTGAGATTTTTATTGATTTTGATGCTAAATTCGTTGTTTAAGATGTTATTTTGGCAATTATTTTATGGCGTGCCGTTTTTGTTGATTCTATGGTGAGGATGATAGTAAAATCACGAAGGGTGATGCCGTGCACTTGTCTTTGTGTTATTATTTCCGTTGTTTTATGTTTTATATTTACGTTGTCTCTTTACTTCGTTATTTGCATAACTTGATATTTCCTCCCCTCAGCATATCCCCCTTCTTTTTGTACTAAGTTGCTTAATTCTTGTTATTATTATTGTTTTTCGTATATGATTAAACTGCACAGGTATATTTGGTTGTTGTTCTCTAGCCTCGTCACTACTTCTCCGAGGTTAGGCTCGACACTTACCAGTACATGGGGTGGGTTGTACTAATACTACACTGTGCACTTTTTGTGTAGATCCCGGTACTGGACCCTTCAGACCATAGATCGAGGTTGCTACCTTCAGTCCAATTGAGACCCGAGGTAGTGCTGCAGGCATCCGCTCGCCTTGGCGTCCCCTTCTATCCTGCTTCTTTTCTTTTCTTATCTATTTCTGAGATAGATGTGTATCTATTTTGTTCGGACAACTATTTGTAGTATTCGTAGATAGTCCGTGAAATTGTGACACTAGTTCTGGGAGTACTTTTATTTTGGATTTCGTATTAGTATTAAAATCAAATTGTTATATTCTGCTCTTTTGAATTTTTGATTTCCGCCGTATCTGTTATATCATCTGGTAAACTATTAAAAACAAAGGAATAAGGTAAAATAATCAGTAACTTTGGCTTGCCTAGCGAGTTCAATGTTAGGCGCCATCATGGTCCCGACGGTGGGAAATTCGGGTCGTGACAATTTGGTATCAGAACTTTAGGTTGCTTAGATCTCACAATTCATGGAGAAGCTTAGTAGAGTCTGAGGGATCGGTATGGAGATGCCTGTGCTTATCCCCCAGGGGCTACAAAGTTTAGGAATGACTTCACATCTATTCTTCTCTGTCGTGCGATTTGATTTCTCAATGATACTTGGAATTCTACTTTGTTCTTTCGCAGATGGCGAGAGCACGTGCTTCTTCATCCACTAATCAGCACCCTGAGTCCCCAGTGGCAGCTCCTACTAGGGGCAGGGGATGAGTCCGAGGCCGTGCTAGAGGCCCGGGCAAAGCTCAGCCTAGAGCAGCAACACCAGCGACGGAGCCTCAGGTAGAGTTTGCTGATGAGGTTCCGGCCCAGACAGCTTTGGCAGGGCCAACTCAAGTTCCCGAGGGGTTCATCTCTACCCCGATACTCCAGGATGCTCTGGTCCGTCAAGTGGGCCTCATGGAGAGTGTCGCTCAGGCAGGTTAAATTCCTGCAGCACCAGCCGTCTCTCAAGCTGGGGGAGGAGCACAGACTCTCGCTACTCGCACTCCGGAGCAGATGGATTCTCAGTTTCAAACTCCAGCAGCTCAGCCAGCTGGGGTAGTTCAGCCGGGTGTTGTGGTTCAGAACGGTGATGGAGCAGCTATGTCTGCTGATGCTTTGTGGAGGTTGGACAGGTTCACCGAGCTTTTCACTACTACTTATAGCGGTACATCCTCAGAGGATCCCCAGGACTATTTGGATAGCTGTCACAAGGTTCTACGGAACATGGGGATAATGGAGAGAAATGGGGTCGACTTTGCTACTTTTCGCCTGTCAGGTTTCGCTAAGACTTGGTGGAGAGATTATTGTTTGTCTAGACCAGCTGGATCACCGGCCTTGCCTTGGGCCTAGTTCTCTCAGTTATTTCTGGAGAAGTTTATTCCTATCAGTTAGAGAGAGGATTATCAGAGGCAGTTTGAGCGTCTCTAGTAGGGTTCCATAACCGTCACTCAGTATTAGACAGGATTCATTACCTTGGCTCGTCATACTCTTATGATACTTCCTACCGAGCGAGAGGGGGTGAGGAGATTTATTGAGGGACTAGCTCAGCCGATCAGATTGTAGATGGATAAAGAGACAAGGAGTGAGATTTCTTTCCAGGATGCAGCCAATGTGCCCAGACGAGTTGAGATGGTTCTATTACCGGGGAGTGGTCAGGGGTATGACAAGAGGCCCCGTCTTTTTGGTAGGTTCAGTGGTGCCTCATCTGGAGGCAGGGACTCTTTTGGTAGGGGCTATCCTCCCAGGCCGTTTCATTCAGTACTTCAGGTTTCTCGCAGTGCTCCAGCTAGTTGTGGTTCTCATATGCAGTATTCTGATCACTTTCCCTACAGTGCACCACCAGCTCCTATCAGTGAACCGCCGTTCCAGAGTTTCTAGGGTGGTTACTCAGGTCGTTAGGGTCAGTTTCAGGGTAAGTTTCAGGGCCAACAGTCTCAGCAGCCGAGGACTTGTTATACTTTTGCTGATCCGAGGCACATTGCTAGATTTTTCCCTCGAGTCTCAAGCAGTTCTTAGCACCAGGGTTCTCGTTCCATGGTTCCAACATCGGGTGTTCCACCGCCCGCTAAGCCAACTAAAGGTAGGGGTCGAGGTGTTAGAGGTGGAGGTCAGGCCGTTATGATGGAGGCTAGGCCGCTAGAGGTAGAGGTCAGCAGTAGGAGGCCGTCCCAGGGATGTAGTTCAGATTGGTGGGGCCCAACCCCGATGTTATGCTATTATAGCCAAACCTGAGGCTGAGGCCTCCGATGCAGTTATCACATGTATGGTTTCAATTTGCAGTAGGGATGCTTCAGTCCTATTTGATCTAGGTTCCACATATTCCTATGTGTCATCTTATTTTGCCCCTTATTTGGTTATGCCTCGTGATTATTTGAGTACTCCTATGTATGTGTCTACATTGGTAGGTGATTCAATTGTGGTAGATCGTGTCTACCGCTCGTGTGTAGTGGTTATTGGAGGTCCTGAGACCAGTGTAGATCTCCTACTCCTCGATATGGTAGATTTTGATGTCATTTTGGGGATGTATTGGTTGTCGCGTTCTCATGCCATATTGGACAGCCATGCCAAGACCGTGACCTTAACATTGCCGGGGTTTCCTCGACTGGAGTGGAGAGGGGCTCTTGGTCATCCTTCCAGCAGGGTTATCTCTTATATGAAGGCTCGGCGTATGGTCGAGAAGGGGTGTTTGGCCTATTTGGCTTATGTTCGAGATTCTAGTGCTGAGGTTCCTTATATATATTCTGTGCCCGTTGTCCGTGAGTTTCTAGAGGTATTTCCTGCAGACCTACCGGGTATGCCACCTGACAGGGATATTGACTTTTGCATTGATTTGGCTCCGGGCACTCAGCCCATTTCTATCCCTCCATATCGTATGGCCCCGCTAGAGTTGAAGGAATTGAAAGAACAATTGCAGGATTTGCTGGATAAAGGCTTTATTAGGCGTAGTGTCTCGCCTTGGGGTGCGCCGGTGTTGTTTGTTAATAAGAAGGATGGGTCGATGAGGATGTGCATAGATTATCGGTAGTTGAACAAGGTTACCATCAAGAGCAAGTATACATTGCCGAGGATTGATGATTTGTTTGATCAGCTTCATTTGAGGTCTAGCTACCATAAGTTGAGGATTAGGGCATCCGATGTCCCTAAGACAACTTTTCGCACTTGGTACGGGCATTATGAATTCTTATTGATGTAATTCGGGTTGACAAATGCCCCATCAGCTTTCATGGACTTGATGAACCGAGTGTTCAAGCCTTATTTGGATTCCTTCGTGATTTTCTTCATTGACGATATTCTGATCTATTCCGGCAGCCGGGAAGAGCATGAGCAGCATCTTCAAGTCGTTCTCCAGACTCTGAGGGACAGTCAGTTACATTCTAAGTTTTCGAAATGTGAGTTCTGGTTGAGTTCAGTTGCATTCTTGGGTCATGTTGTGTCAGCAGAGGGTATTCAGGTGGATCCTAAGAAGATTTCAGCAATCAAGGATTGTCCTAGACCCACATCAGCTACAGAGATCGAGTTTCTTAGGTTTGGCGGGCTATTACCGTCGGGTTGTGAAGGGGTTTTCGTCTATTGCAGCTCGAATGACCAGATTGACCTAGAAGGGTGCCCAGCTCAGGTGGACAGATGAGTGTGAGGCGATTTTCAGAAGCTCAAGACAGCTTTGACTACGACGCCAGTGTTGGTTTTGCCCACAGGTTCAGGGCCTTATATTGTGTATTGTGATGCATCTCACATTGGACTTGGTGCGGTGTTGATGCAGGATGTCAAGGTTATAACATGTGATTCGCGACAGTTAAAGATCCACGAGAAGAATTATCCAATTCAGGATTTGGAGCTAGCAGCCATTGTTCACGCGCTGAAGATTTGGAGGCATTATCCATACGACGTGTCATGTGAGGTGTTCACGGATCACAAGAGTTTGCAATATTTCTTCAAGCGGGAGGAGATAAATTTGAGGCAGAGGAGATGGTTGGAGCTATTGAAAGACTATGACATCACCATCTTATCATCCAGGGAAGGCCAATGTGGTGGCCAATGCTCTGAGTAGGAAGTCAGCCAGTATGGGTAGCCTCGCGTATATTCCGGTTGAGACCGCTTGCTTTGGATGTTCAGGTTTTAGCCAATCAGCTCATGAGGTTGGATGTTTCTAAGCCCGACCGAGTTCTAACTTACACAGTCGCTCATTCTTTATTATTTGGTCCTATCCGAGATCGGCAGTATGATGATCCTTATCTGCTTGTCCTTAGGGACATGGTGCGGCACGGTGGTGCCAAGCAGGTTACAGTTGGGAATGATGGAGTTTTATGGATGTAGGGTCGTATTTGTGTGCCTAATATGGATGGAATTCATGAGTTGATTTAAGAGTAGGCCCATAGTTCCTGATACTCTATTCATCCGGGCGCCGCTAAGATGTACTAGGATTTGCGGTAGCATTATTGGTGGAAGAGGATGAAGAATGATATTGTAGTGTATGTAGCTCGGTGCTTGAATTGCCAGCAGGTAAAGTACGAGCATCAGAGACCTGGTGGATTGTTTAAGAAGATTGAGATTCCTGAGTGGAAGTGGGAGCGCATCACTATGGATTTCGTTGTTGGACTCCCATAGACTAAAAGTCAGTTTGATGCAGTATGGGTTATTGTGGATAGGATGACCAAGTCAACGCATTTTATTCCTGTGGCAGTTTCCTATTCTTAGAGAGATTGGCTGAGATCTATATCCAGGAGATTGTTTGTCTTCACGGTGTGCCCGTGTCTATTATTTCTAACCGAGGTACGCAATTGACCTCGCACTTCTGGAGGGCAGTTCAGCGTGAGTTGGTCATGCGGGTCGATATGAGCACAACATTTCATCCTCAGACGAACAGACGGTCCGAGCGTACTATTCATATTTTGGAGGATATGCTCCGCGCCTGTATCATTGACTTTGGAGGTTCTTGGGATCAGTTATTTCCATTAGCTAAGTTTTCCTACAACAAGATCTATAAGTTGAGCATTCAGATGGCTCCCTATGAGGCATTATACGGTAGGTGGTGTCTGTCGCCGGTTAGATGGTTTGAGCCGGGAGAGGCTCGGTTGTTGGGTACAGACTTAGTATAGTATGCCTTGGATAAGGTTAAGGTTATTCAGGATAGACTTCGTACAACTCAATCCAGGTAGGAGAGTTATGCCGACCGCAGGGTTCATGATGTGGCATCATGGTTGGAGAGCGAGTGGTTCTTTGGGTGTCTCCCATGAAGGGCGTGATGAGATTTGGGAAGAAGGTCAAGCTAAGCCCTAGGTTCATCAGTCCTTTTGAGATCCTTGATAGAGTGGGAGAGGTGGCTTACAAACTTGCGTTGCCACCAAGTTTATCAGATGTGCATCCAGTGTTTCATGTGTCTATGCTTCAGAAGTATCATAGCGACCCATCCCATGTGTTAGACTTCAGCAGTGTCCAGTTGGACAAGGACTTGACCTATGAGGAGGAGCCGATAACTATTCTAGACCGACAGTTTCGTCAGTTGAGGTCGAAGAGTTATCCTTCGCTTCATGTTTAGTGGAGAGGTCAGCCTACCGAGGTATCTACCTGGGAGTCTGAGTCCGATATGCGGAGCCGATATCCCCATCTTTTCCCCGACCCATGTACTTTCTATGTTCGTTCGAGGCCGAACGGTTGTTTTTAGAGGTGGAGAATCTGATGACCCAAAAGGTCATCTCTTATTTTAGAAGTCAAAACTGTGTTTCGAGGCCTTAAAAACCTCCTCTTGTCTCACCTCGTTTTGCGTGTGCTGTCCGGGCGTATATCCGAAAAGCCCTTATGTGGAAAATTGAGAAAACAAATGCTAATTTTTCCTTTAAAACTAAATTTAAGTTGACTTTGGTCAACATTTTTGGGTAAACGGATCCGAACCCGTGATTTGACGATCCTGGAGGGTGCGTAGGAAAATATGGGACTTGGGCGTATGCTTGGAATTGAATTTCGAGGTCCCTAGACCGAGATATGAATTTTTGAAAGAAATTGTTTAATTGAAGTTGTAAGAGTTTTTGGAAATTTGATTGTGTTTGAATTTTATAGTCGGGACCGTATTTTGGTTTCAGAGCCCGATACAGGTTTAATATGGTATTTGAGTTGTTCCTGTAAAATTTGGTAAGAAACGGAGGTCATATGATGTGGTTCAGACCCTTAGTTGTAAAGTTTGGAAGTTTAAGAGTTCTTGAGATTTTTATTGATTTTGATGCTAAAATCGTTGTTTAAGATGTTATTTTGGCGATTTGATCGCACGAGTAAGTTTGTAGGATGTTTCTAGGGTGCGGTGCATGTTTGGTTTGGAGCCCCGAGGGCTTGGGTGTGTTTAGGCTTCGGGGTGGTTTGGACTTTGAAAAATCTGGTGTGAATGCTGAATCTCGTGCCTGGTACTTTGTACTATGCGAACGCGTGGTCACCAACGCGAACGCGAAGGGTAAACGGGGCTAGGGCTGGGTTTGTTCTATGCGAACGCATAGACCTGGTTATGAATGCGGAGCACTGGGGGGCTGCTCTACGCGAACGCGTCAGGTCAAACGCAAACGCATAGCTTAGGAGGGGGCTGGTTATGGAATTAGGATAAGCCTATGCGAACGCGAACACGAATGCAAGGCTGGGCTATGCCTTCGTGAATGCATGGATTATCCTGCGATCGCATAAGTCCTCAGTAGGCTGCCCTTCGCGAACGCGGGAGTGTTCACGCGAATGCACTGAGCACTGTCGCCCAGCACTTAAAACAGTAGCAAAACAGGAATTAGGCAATATTTTCATATTTTCAAAACCAAGGAAGCTTAGGGGAGATTTTTAAAGAGGGATTAGATCACCAAATCATAGGTTTGTGTTCTTAAACTCATTTTCTTCATTTTCCATCAACATCCATTAGATTTCTAGGCCTAAATCTTGATCTTTAAGGGTAAAAATTAGGTATTTTAGGAGAATTGGGGAGTTTACAAATTTGGAAATTTAGACCTCGATTTGGGGTCGGATTCCGAAACTAATTACATATTAGTGCTCGTGGGTGATGGAGTTTTGGTTTGAACCTCGTGTTTTGACCAAGCGGGCCCGGGGTCGATTTATAACAATTGAGGTTGAATTATTTAGCATTTATTGATGTTGTTAAGTTAATTGTGTGTGGATACAAGTGAGTTGGAGGTTAATTCTAAAGGGAAAGCGGTGTTTGAGGCTTGAGTTTGGCCGTGGAATCCGAGGTAAGTGTTTGGCTTAATCTTAGCTTGAGGGAATATGAGTTGTGTCCTATTTGTTGCGTGTTAGTGTTATGTTCAACGTATAGGTGCGGTGACGAGTATCTATACGTTGGTGTCAAGCATGCCCGTGAGTCGTATAATGTGATTTAAATTATTTTTCGTTAAGTACTATTTAGACTTAATTTGATAATTGTCCATGTTGATGATATTTCCTTAGTGTTGTCTATTGCTGAGTATTGATTCAAGTTGAGATTTATTCCATGAAGCTAATTGAGTAAGCGAGATTGGTTATAGTTGTTTTTCCTTGCTGGGATGATATAGTTTCTATTGTGGACCCCCTTGCCGGGACGTTATGGTTTCTATTATTTTTTATACTGTTGATTTCCTTGTTGAGTT
The DNA here is from genome assembly GCA_005239495.1 of Nicotiana undulata. Classification (NCBI taxonomy): domain Eukaryota; kingdom Viridiplantae; phylum Streptophyta; class Magnoliopsida; order Solanales; family Solanaceae; genus Nicotiana; species Nicotiana undulata. The sequence continues at coordinate 71,134 of ML298024.1, read as the reverse complement.
GCTGTCATTTCATTTGTTTGGGCGAGGAAGAGTGTAAAAGCACGAAGGATGATGTCGTGCGTGATATTGTGAGTGAGTGTTAAAGCACTACGGGTGATGTCTTGCCGATATTGTGAGTTTTAATGCACGAAGGGTGATGTCGTGCCATATTAATTAAATTAAAAGCACAGAGGGTGATGTCGTGCCATGATTATGAGAGAGTAAAAGCACGAAGGGTGATGCCGTGCCATTTCTGTTGATTCTATGGTGAGGATGAGAGTAAAAGCACGAAGGGTGATGCCGTGCACTTGTCTTTGTGTTATTATTTTCGTTGTTTCAAGTTTGATATTTACGCTGTCGCTTTACTTCGTTATTTGCATAACTTGATATTTCCTCCCCTCAGCATGTCCCCCTTCTTTTTGTACTAAGCTGCTTAATTCTTGTTATTATTATTGTTTTTCGTATATGATTAAACTGCACAGGTCTATATGGTTGTTGTGTCCTAGCCTCGTCACTGCTTCGCCGAGGTTAGGCTCGACAATTACCAGTACATGGGGTCGGTTGTACTGATACTACACTCTACACTTTTTGTGCAGATCCCGGTACTGGACCTTCCGGACCATAGATCGAGGTTGCTGTCTTCAGTCTAGTGGAGATCCGAGGTAGTCTTGCAGACGTCCGCAAGCCTCGGCATCTCCTTCTATCCTGCTCCTTTTCTGTTCTTATCTATTTCTGAGACAGATGTGTATCTATTTTGTTCGGATCACTATTTGTAGTATTCGTAGACAGTCTGTGAAATTGTGACACTAGTTCTGGGAGTACTTTTATTATGGATTTCGTATTAGTATTAAATCAAATTGTTATATTCTGCTCTTTCGCATTTTTTTATTTCCGCCGTATCTGTTATATCATCTGGTAAACTGTTAAAAATAAAGGAATAAGGTAAAATAATTAGTAACGTTGGCTTGCCTAGCAGGTTCAATTTTAGGCGCCATCACGGTCCCGACGGTGGGAAATTCGGGTCGTGATAGGATGTTACTATTGATAGTGTTCCAGTGGTTCGAGAATTTGCTGATGTGTTTCCAGAAGATTTACCCGGGTTGCCTTCGATAAGTGAAATTGAGTTCAGGATTGATTTGGTGCCAGGAACTCAACCTATATCTATTCCTCCATACCATATGGCTCCAGCGGAGTTGAGAGAATTAAAGGTTCAAATTCAAGAGCTACTTGATAAGGGATTGATCAGGCCTAGTGTGTCGCCTTGGGGTGCACCTGTGTTATTTGGTAAAAAGAAAGATGGCACGATGAGAATGTGTATTGATTACATGCAGCTGAATAAGGTGACGATCGAGAATAAATATCCGTTGTCACGTATTGATGATCTATTTGACCAACTACAAGGTGCAACTCACTTTTCAAAGATTGACCTGAGATCGGGTTACCATCAGCTGAGAGTTAAGATGAAGGATATATCCAAGACAGCGTTTCAGACCAGGTACGGGCATTTTGAATGTTTGGTGATGTCATTCGGGCTTACTAATTCCCCAACAACATTTATAAACCTCATGAATAGGGTATTCAAGTCATTCTTAGATCATTTTGTGATTGTATGTATTGATGACATTTTGGTATACTCTCGAAGTGAGGCAGAACATGAACAACACATGAGAGTTGTGCTACATACACTTAGAGAGCGAAAGCTTTATGCCAAGTTCTCAAAGTGTGAATTTTGTTGGATACAGTTTCCTTTTTGGGACATATGGTGTCACGAGATGGGATTCAAGTTGATCCAAAGAAGATAGAGGCAGTTCGAGATTGGCCTCAACCCAGTACTCCTACAGAGATACATAGCTTCTTAGGCCTAGTCGGATATTATAAAAGGTTTGTTGAAGGTTTCTCAAAGATAGCCACTCCATTGACTCGATTGACTCAGAAGGGTGTTGCATTTCAGTGGTCAAGTGAGTGTGTATAAAGTTTTCAGAAATTGAAGACCATATTAACAACGACTCCGATTTTGACACAACCTACAGGTGCATAGGGTTTTACTATTTATTGTGATGCATCTCAAGTCGGTTTGGGTTGTGTGCTGATGCAGAATGGAAATGTAGTAGCTTATTCTTCTCGACAACTAAAGAACCATGGAAAGAATTATCCAACTCATGACTTGGAGTTCGATTTGCACTTAAGATCTGGCATCACTATCTTTATACTGAGTCGTGTGAAATCTATACTGAACACAAGAGTATGCAATATATATTCAAGCAAAGAGATCTGAATCTGAGGCAGAGACGGTGGTTAGAATTGCTTAAAGATTATGATCTTACTATTTTATATCATCCGGGGAAGGCGAATGTGGTGACAGACGCCTTGAGTAGAAAGTCTATGGGTAGCTTGGCCCGATTTATTGCTGGAGAACGACCTATGGTTATAGATATTCAGACATTAGCCAATCGAGGAGTGCGTATTGATCGTACAATGCCAGGAAGATTACTTGCGGGTTTGGTAGCACAATCATCCTTGGTTGGACAGGTCAAGGCTCGTCAATTTGAAGATCCCCGTCTAGTTAGAGTCCGAGATCGAGTGCAAAATGGTGGTGTTAAGTCATTTGCTATTGATAATGACGGTGTGTTACGGCGACATGTAGATTGTGCATCCCCATGGTGGGTGATGTAAAGTAGTTGATTCTTGAAGAGGCTTATAGCTCCCATTACTCTATCCATCCAGGTGCTACTAAAATGTATCAAGACTTGCGTGAATTGTACTGGTGGAAAGGTATGATGTATGATATTCTGAAACATGTGACTAGTTTCTTAAATTGTCAGCAGGTAAAATATGAGCACCAAAAATCAGGAAGTGTGATGCAAAATTTGATTATCCCTAAGTGGAAGTGGGAAAGGATTACTATGGATTTTGTAGTTGGGTTGCCACGTACTTTTAAGAAACATGATTCAGTATGGGTGATTGTTGACAGACTCACTAAGTCCGCACATTTCATACCAGTTCGAGTTACTCATACTGCAGAATAACTAGCAGATATATACCTCCCTAAGATAGTTCGGCTTCATGGTGTACCTATTTCTATAATATCAGATTGGGGTGCACAATTTACTGCTGAATTTTGGAAGTCATTTGAGAAGTCCTTGGGTTCTCAGGTTGAGTTGAGCACAACTTTCCATCCACAAACGGACAGACAGTCCGAACGGGTTATTCAGATCTTGAAGGATATTCTTAGAGCTTGTGCAATTGATTTTGGTGGTCATTGGGATGATCAGTTGCCGTTAGCAGAGTTTGCTTATAATAACAGCTATCAGTCGAGTATACAGATGGATCCTTTTGAATCTCTATATGGTCATAAGTGTCGTTCACCAGTTGGATGGTTTGAACCTGGTGAAACACAACTATTGGTTACGCATTTGGTTTAGTAGGCTTTGGAAAAAGTTGCATTAATACGAGAACGACTTCAGACAGCTCAAAGTAGACAAAAATCCTATGCAAATAAGAGAGTTCGTGATTGGAGTTCATGAAAGGAGAAAAAGTATTTTTGAAGGTATCCCCTATGAAAGGAGTCATGAGATTTGGGCGCAAAGGTAGCTAAGTCCGAGGTATATTGGTCCGTATGAGATTTTAGATCGAATCGGATCAGTGGCATATAAATTTGCCTTGCCTCCGAGGTTGTCTGCGGTTCATCCCGTATTTCATGTGTCTATGCTTAGACGGTATGTTAGTGATGATAGCCCTAAGATTCAGCCAGAGGATGCGGAGCTTGATGAGAACTTAACTTATGAAGAAGGCCCGATAACTATTCTTGATAGGCAAGTGTGGAAATTGAGGTCGAAAAAGGTTGCTTCAGTGAAAGTATTATGGCGTAACCATCTAACAGAGGAAGCTACGTGGGAGTCCGAAGCAGACATTCGAAGCAAGTTACCCCCAGTCGTTAGAGATGTCAGGTACACTTTGTAACTCGTTCGAGGACGAACGCTTGTTTAAGTAGGGGAGAATGTAATAACTTAAGATTATATATATATATATACTAATTAACTCAAGAGTTTTAAATTTTTTTAAATAGTTAGTGGTCTTAATTTATTATTGCATCTATTGGTTGGATAATAAAGTAGTTGGGATAAAATATATAGTAAAAATTTAGAGCTAGGCTCATATTATATTTTCTGGTGGCCCACATGAAAAGACCTAGCTAGCGTTTGGCCATAGATTCCCAAATTTGTTTTGAAAAATCTGATTTGGGTGAAGTTTGGTTTGAAGATGAAAATGTGTTTGGACGTACATTTACAAAACATATTTCCCAACTTTATTTTGGAAAAACATGTATAAAATTCCCAAGTTTTGGGATTTTGGCCCAAAATCAGCAATTGGGGTGATTTTGGGATTTTACCAAAATGTGGGCAAAATTTATGGCCAAACACGAGTTTGCCAATAAATTTCAAATTTATTTTGGCAAAACTCATGTCCAAACGGGTCCCTAATATGCAGTGGTCTTAGTTAATAACAAAGAAAGAAAAGAAAAGAGTACAAAATAGATAAAGAATATTGATACTGTGACGGACGGCGGAACACAAGAGTTTAAAACAGTGGACTGCAATTGGGGGAAAGGGAACAAAACTAACAATAATGTATTTCTTTATTACAATAGTACACGGTATGAATTTTGCAAATAATTTATTATTACAATCATTTGTGAGACAAAGGAATTAGCACAACAGTGACTACTATGAATTTGGTATTAAAAACTATACTTCCATGGGAGGAAAGCAATTGTTAATCTGCTATGGAGTTGTTCCTTTAAATTTAGTGAATAGTGATTATGCAACAACTTGGGTAGAATGTGGGGAGTAATGATTATTTAGTGATTGGGTCCTAATGATTGTATAATAATTGATAGAAGTGGAATTACACATAATATATATTAAACTTTGGTACTGAGACAGAGAACAAAATTGTTGCTCTGCAATTTAATATCTTCCGATTTCAAATTAGGATGCATGATTATTACCTAATGATTGGGTAATATGATTGAAATTGAGTAGGAATTATAATAGTGAGATCGGGTTAGCACAACAAAATTCTGCATCCAATAATGCTTTGGTATTTCAGGATCTGCGTTTAACGAGTTCTGTACAGATTTTAGTAATTGGACCAGGGATTGACTTTGATTTTGACTTGTCCTAAGATTATGGAAATTATTCACCTAGACTAATTAGGACGTGTTATCCAATATTTTGAATAGATTGAGGCCATTGGAGGTTGTTTGGTTGGTATTCTAAGCGTTGTAAGGTTGGAGAACTTCCCGTTAGCGAGGTAAGTGAGACTTTAAGATTTGATACCTGCTTTTCTAAAACCCGTTTTGAAAGTGTGTTTTCTCTGCCTGCTCCATGTGTTGGGACAAGCTTGCGCTTGGAAGAATAAGTGGTCTTACACTAGCCGCTAATATATTATTTTATGAAAAATAGACTAAAAAAATATTATTTTTATAAGTTGTTTGATAGTTTGATATTGTTGTGCGCCATGATGTTGAGTTTGATACGGCTGTTCGCCATTATGTTGAGTTTGATACGGCTGTGCTCCATGATGTTGAATTTGATACGGCTGTGCGCCATGATGTTGGGGCATTGTGTATGCCTTTGTACATCACTGAGCATTGTGTATGCTTCATTGAGCATTGTGTATGCTCTGTTACATATTCGAGGCATTGTGGTGCCGTTGTGGACCCGTATGTGTGTTGATAAATTTCTTTCACTGCAATTATGATAAGTCCTTAGTGGGTACTCTTATTGTTTAATTCTTAAGAAATCTGGTGATACACATATATTGAGTTATTGTATGGTTATCATATTTACTATATCATTCCTATTTTGGTATGTTTGTATTTTCTAACACTTGTTTCAGAGGTATTTAAAGTGGTGGATCGAGGATCTTACTGGGTTATATTTACGTATAACTCACTCCTTACCTATATCTCTATGCAGATACGTTGCGGGAGATAGAGCTAGTGGTCGACGAGTTTGCTGAGTGGATCCTATTGCTGAGGTGAGCCGCCGCATTATTTGTGGAGGCCATTGTTTCAACTCTACCTATCTTATGTCTATTATTTATTTGGGATTTGCATGCCCGTCACTTAAACTTCTATTACTCTATTAGATGCTCCACATTCTTAGTATGTAATTTGGGTTAGAGATTTAGTATTTGAGTGCTCTTTAGATTTATAAAAAAATCATGAGTTTAGTCGAATAATTATTTCGTATTTAATAATATTTAATGCGTTGGGCTAGTACGTATTTCTCTCAATGCTTATATAATAGGTTAAGAGTATAAGAATTGGTTCGCCTAGCGGGCAGTATTAACTAGGTGCCAGTCACGTCTAGGGGGGAGTTTGGGACTAGACATGATGTTTGTTTACCCTAAAATCCGAGTAACAATTAAATTTTCTTTGTGGTCTTAAAGATACGTGATTTAGTCCAATACTAACTGATAATCAAGAAGACAAACGTATAAATCAAATAAGTAAGTTGGATCAAACCGGTGTGCGAGAAAGTCCTGACCTCGAGCTGTGATGGCCTCGAGGTACGTTAATAAGAACAGTAAAGTAAGAACAATAAAGTTAAGAAACAATTCTAATCAATAATGAGAAAGAAAGTAAGAGTGTATATTCTTTGCCAATGATTGATGATGTTTCCAAAATGAATGCGCTCCCCTTTATATAATAGGGGAGTCCTAAATAAGGTACATTTTCGTTTCTAGTAAGGAATCTAATTGTACAACTGTCTAACCGCCTAGTACGAATTCGTACAAATCCATTTCGATATTTACGCCTTGATATTTGGACCATTGCGGGAATCTTGCTCATTATGTTACAAACCCATAACGACATTATCTCGAGGTTGGTCATACTCGGCCCAGGTATTCATCGTGCACTTCGATCTTCGAGCCTTCAACCTCCTCCATCGGGCTTGAGCCCAGCCTATTTCGGTCTTATTCTTGAAGCCTTTCCTCAAGCCCAAAAAATTGGGCATTTTCGATTTTGACCGTATACAGATAGTCTCCGTGTTTCTTAGAATAAAATTATAAGAAACAATTTGAGCCTCGATATCCAGAGTCCCTAATGATGACGTTATCCCAGTGATGTAAGCGTTCGAGGTGACTGAAACGTCCCATCAGTTTGCTTCCCCAAAACATTAAATGTGAGTCACTATTTGTCGGCCATTAATGCTGCTGAAATGTCGTCGCTTACCTATATATACATGGTTCCTCATTCGATTAAGGACTTTACTTCCTCTTTGCAATTTCTCTAATCTCTTCTTCTCTTCATCTCTCTCCCCTTCGTTATTTGCTTCTCTGCCTCTTTAGTGCCAAAAATCATCAAACCCCATCTCTTTCATCTTTTTTTAACCTGAACAAATGACGAAATCTTCAAAAACAATTCCCCAACAAGAGAAGGCTTCCTCCTCCTCTTCCCTTCCGCCCGGCAAGAAGACGTCGGCCCGTCACGAGATCATTCCCGGCGCATGCACCTTAAAGAAAGAATTAAACATTGAAAATCCTCCCGTGGTTCCTGGTCGATGTGAACATGCTTCGAGGTATATATGTTCGATAACGGAGAAACATGTCGATGCTATGAAAAAGGATCGTGGTTGGGGGGATGGGGTCGTGGTACAGATCCCTACCCGCGAGGTGAGGATTACCACCTACGTGGAGGGGTTCCTAAGTGTTTACACTTACCCCTTCACACTGGGTCACCTCGATCCAATTGTGATCGACTTCTATAGAAGCTATCAAGTCACCCTCGGGACGTTTCAATCGTGATCGACTTTTCCAGCAAGGCCGAAGGACTCGAGTTCACTCTCAGTCATCTTATCCGCTTGTACCGGCCTCAACTTTTCCGAGGGTTGATTAAGCTCCAACGCTGGTCAACCAAGTGCTTCTTTGCCAGCAATGACGAGGATATAGATCGGTGCTGGATGAGTCGATTCATTCTAGTGAGGACCAGCGGCATCATCCCCAAGGAGAAAATGTCATTACCAGAAAAGCGGAACTTCGACTGTAAATGGAGTTGTTCCCCTAGTAATTTTCTGTATTTTTACTATGCATTGCATGACACCCTTATATTTACCTGTAGCGGTTGCTTGGATGCCCCTTGCGGTCCCCGATCTCAAAGATTGGGTCCGAAAACTAGCTGAGACCTCCTCGTATGATGAACGCCGCTGGCGTGATTTGGAGAGGGGAAAATGGGAAGCCAAACATCATGGTAAATTACTGATGTTATCTTCTTTATCGGAGACATTTCTTTTCTCATACCTAGTTTTTATTTATGCAGGCATTGGGGACTTCTTTGAAATAAGGTCGGCCCCTCCTGGGGAAGGGATCGAGTCCCCCATTCCAAAACCGACGAAGGATAATAAGAGAAAAAGGAATTTGAAGACCGAAGACCCCAAAAACAAAACGGGCCCTGCTCGGAGACATAGGAGGAACTTCATTCCCGTGGACATAGACTCAGTCCACCATCTCCTAGATGATGAAGAAGATGAGGGCGAGGATTTGGCGCTGGTGGCCCGAAACAAAACGTCAGTCGAGACCGCCAAACCCTCTGAGCCAGAGATCCTGACTCGTTGTGGAGAAGCTCCGAAGAAAGATGTGGGCAAGGACCTCAAATCGCCCGAGGTCGTGGTTGTTTCTCGTCCTTCAACAAGCACACCAAAGGGGACAGATTCCGAAATCCCCATGACCAAATAGAACGCCTCGGGGAATCTGCCCGGGGCCATGACAATATGTCACTCTCTATCATTACCGGCTTAAACCGAGGACGCCATAAGGGAAGCCCGGGCCCTAAGAACACCTGACTTAAGCAGAGTCCCCTGCGAGGGCGATCCTTTTCGGGATCGCTTTACTGGGGTCGATTATGCCAACCTCAACGACGTGTCTACCATCTTCGAAGAGGCCCAACGTCTCTTCTCTAAGGTAAGAATTAATTCTTAACGTCACTATTTCCTTTTTCTCACCTTACCTTAACTGATTACTCTTTTTCTAAGTAGGCCTTTTCCAAATTTAGGGCCGACCTGAGCCAATGTGAGGCCAAGCTTAACAAATCCTTAGGTTAAGGAAAGGCCCAGAAGCTCATTTGCAGTCAAAAGGAGAAGGAGCTCAAAGACCTTCGGGAAGAGTTAGTCAAGGCTCGCGAGTATGAGGCTGAGCTAGACAAGCAGGTAACTGCCATTTTGAAAGAGTATGGTATTCGCGTCCCAATTGTGGGGGCTAATACTTCAATGTTTAAGCTGCAGCAAAAAGTGGAGATGATCGGGCAACTTCAAGGCGAGGTTGATCGGGTTAATGCTGAATGTAACTGTTGAAAGGAAAAAATGGACCGCCTTGCTGCGGAGAAAGAAGCTGCATCAGCCAAACTAGCATCGGCTGAGACCAGCTCAAGGGCGTCAAAGAGAGTAGTTCGGCCCAGGCCAAAAGGATCGTCGAGCTCAAGGTCAAACTTTCCACGACTGAGGCCGAGGTTTCTCAAGCCAGGGCTGAGGTCGAGAAGATAAAGGTCACGACTGATAAAACCGTTTTCGTTTATTTAAGGGACACCAAGGCTGCTCAAACGGAGCTCGAGTAAGGTTAGAACCTTTGGGGTTGCTCGGACGTTTTCTTTGTTGTCGTGATCGAGTTCGAGTAAGGTTAGAACCTTTGGGGCATAGACGCTTTGTGTTGGATAATGGCGAGTCTTCGAGCCATAATCAAAATATTTATTTGGGCTCCGGATATCAAACCCTTTGGTTCAGATGGGGTGAGATCAAGATATCGAACCCTTAGTGTATTGTCCCTTGGGCTCTTTTAAGTCGGGCAGTCATGGCCTCTAAAAGATGGCTCTTATTCGCCTTTTCGTTTTAAATGACTTAGTAAATTTTTTTATGTTTATGTCTTGCATGCATCTTTTACCCATTGGTTTTTTCGAGGGCACAATGTTAATCAGAACCCTTTTGTTTTTAGTGTCTTAACTTAAGTTTGTATGTAAATAATTCGATACCTCTTGAGGTTTCTTTTGGGCTGATCTTTGCGAAGCCCTTTGATTATTTTGCCGAGGGTAGCCTTTATTTAAACGGTTTTTTAAGAATTCGAAGGACTGTTTTTATTGCGGAACTCAGACGACTCTGAGCCACGTTATTTCGGACGTAGCCTTTAGTATGGCCGTAGCCTTTGTGTGTGCCTCTTGGGTTTGTTTCACGATAACATTTTGAACTTGCTTGAAATATTAGTCCCCGAGTGCGATGGCATTGGCCTTTACGTCGGGGGATGCCTCTTTGAGGTCTTACGAATTTGAGTTTAGAAAACTCGAATGTGCTGACTGTCGATGACAATCTTTGAGTATTCTAGGTGAATTTGTGTTTTGGCTCTTGATCCATTTCTCACAGAGAATCACAAGTATGGATCTCGTATAGTAGCAAATTTCTTCGAGACACAAAGTATTCAATATAAAAAGAATGCTTCTTTGAATAATTCATATGTGCGTACATATTTTTCCATCGGGGCTCGACTATTCTATATGGACACGGTTCGTCTGACCGTTTGGCCCATTACAAAGTTTTCCTATCGAGGCCCTCTTTGGCATGAAGTACTTTTCTCGAAAATATAGCCTCCGAGGGTGATGCCCCCCGATATTTGAGGTTGATTGAAAAGAAGCCTTGGATACTGTTGAATTCCACTTAGGTAGCACATAGTTGTTGCCTCGTTAAAAAACTCACCGGAAAAACCCATTTGAGATAAAACCCAATCTAAGGAAAAAAGAGTGCAACGCGTGCTTTAAAACCTAAGGTCTTCGAGTAGAAGGGTGCCCTCGACGTCTTCGATCGAACATATTCAATGATTTAGTCTCGAATACAAATGGAAAAAGGGAGAAAGTCATACCTCGACACAATAATATCGTTTGTGAAGTGATACATTCTAATTGTTCGGCAATTGTTTGCCTTCCATCGTGACGAGTTTGTAAGATCCCTTTCCGATGATACTAATAACTTGATATGGACCTTCCCAATTCGGGCCCAGTTTCCCCTTGTTTGGGTCTCGAGTATTTATGATGACTTTCCTTATAACTAAGTCCCCGATTCCAAGGTGGTGAAGGTTGGCCGTCTGTTATAATATCTCTCGATTCTTTGCTTTTAAGCAGCCATCCGAAAAAGCGCAACTTCTCCAATAGCTCGAGGCTAGTGTTCATAGCCTCGTGATTCGATTCCTCCATTGCATGCCGAAATATGGTGCTAGGTTCTCCAATCTCGACTAGGTTTAAGGCCTTGGAGCCATATACCAAGGAGAACGGAGTTTCCCCGTGCTGGACTTTGATGTCATTTGGTAAGCCCAAAGGACCTCGGGCAGAACCTCTCTCCACTTCCCCTTAGCGTCACTCGACCTTTTCTTCAACTTTTGGATAATAGTCTTGTTCGTGGATTTGGCCTGTACGTTTGCGCTTGGGTGATATGGTGTCGATAAGATCCTTTTTATTTTGTGTTCTTCGAGGAACATTGTTACCTTGCTTCCGATTAATTGCTTCCTGTTGTCGCATACGATTTCAGCGGGTATCCCGAACCGACACACGATGTGATCCCATATGAAGTCTATGACCTCTTTTTCTCTTACCTTCTCGAAGGCCTGTGCTTTCACCCATTTAGAAAAGTAGTCAGTCATAAACAAAATGAATTTTGCTTTACCTGGTGCTGTTGGCAGGGGTCCGACGATGTACATCCCCCATTTCATGAATGGCCATGGGGATAGGAATGAATGGAGTTGTTCTCCGGGCTGATGGATCATTGGTGCAAACCTTTGGCATTTATCGCATTTTCGAACAAACTCCTTAGTGTCTTTTTCCATGCTATCCCAGTAGTACCCTGCTTTGATAATTTTGTGAATCAAAGAGTCAGCGCCGGAGTTGTTCCCATAAGTACCTTCGTGGATTTTTCGTAGAACATAATCGGTGTCCCCCGGTCCTAAGCAAACCGCCAATGGTCCATCGAAAGTCCTCATGTACAACATTCCATCTTCATCCAATGTGAATCGGGATGCTTTATCTCGTAGGGCTCTCGACTCTTTAGTGTCCGAAGGGAGCTTTCCGTGCTTTATATATTCAACATATTTATTCCTCCAATCCCAAGTCAAGCTTGTGGAGTATATCTCGGCGTGACCCTTCTCGACCACAGATATCGATAATTGGACGACAGTTCCCGGGACTATATTGTCTTTTTCGATCGATGACCCCAAATTTGCAAGTGCGTCGGCCTCACCATTTTTTTCTCGAGGCACGTGATCTAGGGTCCACTCCTTGAAGCGGTGCTACGTCACCTGTAACTTGTCCAAATACCTTTGCATCATATATTCCCGAACCTCGAAGCTTTTGTTCACTTGGTTCACCACCAATAGAGAGAGTCACACTTGGCCTCGATGACCTTCTCCCCAGGCTTTTAGCTAATTCGAGACTAGCAATCCTGGCCTCGTACTCGGCTTCATGTTAGTCAACCTAGGAGTTTTGATAGACTGTTTAATAGTGCTACCCATAGGCGATTTTAAGACAGTGCCGAGCCTGGACCCTTTCGCATTCGAGTCTCCGTCCGTGAAGAGGGTCCATACCCCCAATGACGTACCCGATTTTAGTAGAAGTTACTTCTCCACTCTTGGTACAAGGGTTGGCTTAAAATAGGCCACGAAGTCTGATAAGATTTTAGACTTGATGTCCGTTCGGGGTTGATACTCGATATCGTACCCGCCAAGTTTGACGGCCCATTTGGCCAATCGGCCCGATAACTCAATCTTGTGCAAAACATTTCGGAGAGGATAAGTGGTTAAAACACATATGGGGTGACATTGAAAATATGGCTTTAATTTTCTAGATGCTCTTATTAATGCATGTGCTAACTTCTCTAAGTGCGGATACCTAGTTTCAGCATCTCCTAAGGTTCAACTTACATAATAGACAGGAAATTGCGTACCTTGCTCTTCTCAAACTAGTACGCCACTTACCGCTACCTCGGACACAACCAAGTACAAGTACAACTTTTCATCCGCCTTCGGAGTGTGGAGAAGGGGTGGGCTCGATAAGTACCTCTTTAATTCCTTCAATGCTTGTTGATATTTCGAGGTCCATACGAAATCACTTTTCTTTTTGAGTAAGGAGAAGAACCCGTGACTCCAATCTGACGACATCAAGATGAATCGGCCCAAAGCAGTTATTCGTTCGGTTAGCCGTTGTACGACTTTCATACTGTCCACAATGGAAATGTCTTTGATGGCTTTAAGTTTGTCGGGGTTGATCTCGATCCCCCTATTCGATACCATGAAGTCGAGAAATTTGCCCGAGCCGACCCCGAAAGCACATTTCTTTGGGTTAAGTTTCATGTTGTATTTTCTCAAAATCTCGAACGTTGACTGCAAATGAGCCAAATGGTCCTGTGCGCGCAGGGGCTTAACTAACATGTCATCAACAGACCTTCCATTTATTTACCTATTTGTTCATCGAACATCTTATTTACTAGGCGTTGGGTAAGTAGATCCTGCATTTTTTAGTCTGAAAGGCATTACATTGTAACAATACGTTCCATACTTGGTGATAAATGAGGTTTTTTCCTGGTCCTCCGGGTTCATCTGAATTTGATTGTACCCGAAATAGGTATCGAGAAAGGTAAGGATCTCGTGGCCACCCATGGCGCCGATCATACTATCGATGTTAGGCAGTGGAAAAGAGTCTTTAGGGCATGCCTTGTTCAAATTCTTGTAATCCGCGCACGTTCTAAGTTTGTTCCCTTTTTTAGGGACTATGACTATATTGGCTAACCATTGAGGGTATTTTACTTCCCTAATGGACCCTATCTTGAGAAGTTTAGTTACCTCATCCTTTTTGAATGCATGTTTTACCTCGGATTGGGCCTTCTCTTTTGCTTCACTGGTTTAAACCTGGGGTCGAGACTTAACCGATGTGTTGTTATCTCTGGTGGGATCCCTGTCAAGTCTAAATGGGACCAAGCAAAGCAATCTGTGTTATTGATAAGGAATTGAATGAGTTTTTTCTTGAGTTCAGGGGTTAATCCCATTCCCAGGTATACCTTCCATTCAGGCAGATACTCGATCAATTCACCTGTTCAAGCTCCTCGACCGTTGACTTGGTTGCATCTGATTCCTCGGGAACAATGATAGTTCGAGGAGTAAGGAAATCCTCTTCTTCTTTGATTACCTGTTCCTTTGACTCGATCGAGGATGGGGACGGTGATTTCTATTTAGCCATCTGCCTGACTTTGGTGTTCGATTATCCTGAGGTCGAGGGTGCTGGCGTCAGCGTCACCTCGTAGACTGCAAACATTTCATTTGCTGCGTGTTGTTCCCTTAAACTGTTTTCACACCATCTGTTTTTGAAAACTTCATCATTCATTGAAGGGTCAACGGTACCGCCCTCATACTATGGATCCACGGCCTTCCGAGCAGTGTATTGTACCTCATGCCACCTTCGATGACATGAAATTTTGTGTCCTGGATGGTCCCGTCTATGTTCACTGGTAGGATTATCTCTCCCTTTGTCGTTTCACTAGCCATGTTGAAGTCGTTTAGGACTCGAGATGCAGGTACAATTTTCTCAAGCAGTCCAAGCTGCTCCACGACCCTCGACTTGATTATGTCTATCGAGCTACCTGGATCCACAAGAACACGTTTAACTTGAATTTTATTAAGCAAAATAGAAATTACCAAGGCGTCGTTGTGCGGCTGAGAGATGCATTTTGTATCCTCGTTGTTGAATGTAAGGGTGCCTTCGGGCATGTAGTCTCGGGTCAGTTTCTCCCTTGTAATCAAAACTTCGGTGCGTTAGAAGACATGTCCTTGTGGGATATCGACCCAACCGACGATCATGTGGATAACATGCTGAGGTTCTTCTTGCTCATTCTTTCTATCGAAATCTCTTTCCGTGAAGTGTCCTTTGGCTTTGTCACTAAGGAGATCTAGAAGGTGGACTTCGTTAAACAATCGATCTACTTCCTCTTTTAACTGCCTACAGTCTTCGGTCATATGGCCATGTGTGCCATGGTATTTTCACATCAAGTTAGTATTCATTTGGGAAGTGTCAGTTTGTATAGGTTTGGGCCACCTAGTGTCTTTAATCCTTCCAATGGCTGAAACGATACCTGAGGCATCGGCGCTGAAGTTGTACTCCGATAATCGAGGTGCTTCTACGAGATCGATATGCTTGTCAAATCCATTCATACTCATGAGTCCCCGAGGATTTTGCCCTCGATCAATTCTTCAATCATTCCAGGATGCTATCGAGCTCTGCTCTTTTAACCCTTGGGTGAAATCTTGAACGACCCAATCATCAGAGACCGATTGTAACTCCATCCGTTCCATATGAAATCGGGACACAAACTCCCTCAGCATTTCGTTATCCCTTTTTTTGATTTTGAAAATGTCTGATTTCCTCGTTGTGACCTTTAGGGCCCCGGCGTGTGCTTTTACAAATAAATATGCTAACATCGCAAATGAATCAATGGAATTTGGCGGCAAGTTGTGATACCAAATCATTGCTCCCTTAGATAAAGTTTCGCCGATTTTTTTCAATAAAACTGACTTGATCTCATCGTCCTCTAAGTCATTTCGCTTTATACTGCACATTTACCTAGTGATATGTTCATTAGGATCGGTGGTTCCATTTTACTTTGGTATATCCTTCATGCGAAACTTCTTTGGAAGGGCCTTCGGGGCCGCGCTATGAGGAAAAGGCTTCTGCACGAACGTTTTTGGATCCAAATCCTTGAAGATCGTAGGTGCCCCTGGTATTTGATCGACTCGGGAGTTGTATGTCTCCACCTTTTTATCATTATCTTCGATCTTATTTTCTCCCAACTCGATTTTTTTACTGAGCTCTTCGAGCATTTTCATGATTGTAGTGTCGGTCCCTAATCCGCTACCGTTCGACCTTTCTGGCGCTGCCTCGGTACGATGAGTGATTTCTGGTTTAACCACTCTCGGAGTTTTATGTTGACTTTGTAGCTGAGCGATAGCAACTTGGTGAGCTTGTAACATCTCGAATATTACCTAGAGTCTAACTCCCCCATCTCCTACACCTTGTGTTCTTTGACCATCAGGTCGGACTTCCCCGCGTATACTTCCTCCGAGGTCTGCACCCAAGTCCGCATTCAAAGCAATGTGCGAACTAACATTGATTGGTTCTGCAATCGGCACTTCCCTGGGGTTAAGCGGTGGTACATCAGTTCCTGGAGCAACTACATTATCATTTTCCCCATGATATATGATACCTCCATTGCCGTGTACAGGAGCGCTTTGTGAGTTTGACATGTTTTAACCGGAAAATAAAGAATCTTTGAAAAGAACAAGTGTGAAAATAAAGTGTGTTATCCAAACCAGCACTGAAACAATCACTATTATCTTTAGGCCCCACGGTGGGCGCCAAATCGTTTACCCTAAAATCTGAGTAACAATTAAATTTGCTTTCTGGTCTGAAAGATACATGATTTGGTCCAATACTAAATGATAATCAAGAAGACAAACATATAAATCAAAGAAGTAAGTTGGATCAAGCCGGTGTGCGAGCAAGTTCTGACCTCGAGTTGTGATGGCCTCGAGGTACGTTAATAAGAACAGTAAAGTAAGAACAATAAAGTTAAGAAACAATTCTAATCAATAATGAGCAAGAAAGTAAGATTGTATATTCTTTACAAATGATTGATGATGTTTCCAAAATGAATAAGCTCCCCTTTATATAATAGGGGAGTCCTAAATAAGGTACATTTTCGTTTCTAGTAAGGAATCTAATTGTACAACTATCTAACCGCCTAGTAAGAATTTGTACAAATCCGTTCCGAAATTTACGCCTTGATCTTTGGGCCATTGCGGGAATCTTGCTCATTCTATTACAAACCCATAACGACATTATCTCGGGGTTGGTCATACTTGGACCAGGTATTCATCGTACACTTTGATTTTCGAGCCTTCGACCTCCTCCATCGGGCTCGATCCCATCCTATTTCAGTCTTATTCTTGAAGCGGTTCCTCAAGCCCAAAAAATTGGGCATACCTGACTTTGACCGTTTACAATGTTTACAGACAGTTTTAGTAGTTGCTCATGACTAGTGACACCCGATGTCGGGCCTTTATTTCCGTTTTTTTCCTTGTTTAAATTACTTATGAAAGAATTATCATTAAATAGCTTGAAAGTTATTATTGAAAATGAAATATTGTGTCATTTTTGGCAAAGCGTCTGCTAGCCTAGTATCCCGATAGGTGCCATCACGACTTCAGGATGTGTATTTGGCTAGGAACTGAGATTTACATTGGAAAACATCAAGATTTGTGGTATTTCTATATCGTTGTTCACTCTACATTTTGGTATCAGGAAAGGTAAAGTATAGCCTAAATTCCTAGAAAGTCTCTTCAGAGTAAGTATTTGAGTTGTGGTACTTTCGGGGTGCTTAAGAGAACATTCAGTGGCTTATGAGCCTTAGGGAAGCTTGGTTTTGTGCTAGAGTCACGCGTGGTGAGTTTCAGTTGAGGATTTTTGGTATTAAGGTAGGAAGAAGAATCAATTTGAAGGTAATTCAGAAGGAACTCGAAGAAATAGGACAACTGGGTAGTAGGTTGGATCGGCATGATAATTAGTAAAATCGGTTCTTCGGGTGCTTATGATGTGGTAAGGATGCAATGTGTGATTCGTGGCAATGCTCTTGGGTTTTGGCGACCTGCGTAGCTTGGTTGAGTTAGAGGGATTCAGTCCTCACGGTTTGGGAGAGTTCTTGATGGTCTCTACCATGTTTGAAATGTATATTTCCTATCGGTGCGTGGGGCATGTGGCGTGTTGTAATTTTCTCTAGCATGAAATCAAACGGAAAGTCATAGCTGATTGAGTATGTAGTTGCTTGCAACTCAGAGTGGATTTTGAGATTTGTCGTATCTTTCATATGGTGGCATAATGGGTCTGATGTGTGGTGTAGCATTGAGATTTGCAGGTGCAAAGTCACGTTGCGGTTTTGAAAGGAAGGTCCGGAATTCTTAGGCAGCATGGACGATCTCAGATGACCAGATAGATGATATTACTTCTAGATATGTCTTGATGAAGGTGTAAGTTTCATAAGGGTCACCGTGTTTTGATTTCTGGATACTTCATTGGTATGGCGGCACTCTCCTAGTTGGTTGGCTGCAGATATTCAAACTTTGCCTTGTAACACATACAAATTATAGGGGTATTTCTCGTGGTATGATCGTGTATTGGGGAAGTATTAGACATTCATGAGATGGATTTGAGATCGAATATGGTGATTCGTGAGCTCTATAGATTTGGAGACTGGGAACTCTAATGAGTAGATGATTTCATAGTTTTAGGCTGTGGAGGCATAGACAAGGTTAGTCAGAGGATAGTATGTGTTGTGATTCAGTCATTGTGGACCTTCAGAGGGTTATTTGTCTATTATGGATGACTGGATCGATTTGGGGTTCATTAGTAGGCCCAACTGGGATAGGTGTTTTGCGCCGAGTCGGATTGGTTGGCTCCGTAGTGCTATTGTTAAGGGGCGTGCTATTCAGTTATTGTTGGGTTTATTTGTGTTCTGGAATTATTTATGATGTCTCTTCCATGCTACGAGGAGTTTTGATTCGTTGGTTTTAGGCACACATGGTGCGGTTCTATTGTGGTCTTATAGAGGAAATTGAGTGAGATGAGTAATTGGGTATTACATGATTGCGACGTATAGGTTATGTTCTTTTGGGTTTCGAGTGGCATTGTATCGCCTGATTCTCCATGGTTATGGTAATGCACTTTGAGTACTTGGCGTGAAATTTCGCGTGGTTATTGATTTTGAGCAAGGCGGAGCGAGGTATATAATATGGGTAAGCATTTGGATGTGGTCACGCATTGCAGCGAAGTTATGTTGAGATATGATCCTTGTGTGTTGGATTCGTGTGTTTTGGTTCTGCGGTGTGTGGGGATTTCGTAGCATTGCGTTGGGGTGATACCCGTTGATCTTGCGGGACGGTTCTCTTGTGTGATGTTTTTTCTCATGTTTGAGTACATTTGGGATGTTGCTTATTAGTGCATGGACTGCAGGGGTTGTGTCTTTAAGCTGTATTGATGTGCCACGTCTGTAGAGTGGTTGTGTTGGATGAGATGAGGTCATCAGACCTAGAATGGGTGTTATAAAATTAGGTTGCGGTATATTTGGAAGAATATTGATGCTGACCGGCTTAGAAATTTTGCTATAGTTCCTATCGAAGGATAGGAAGTTCCACCACTTGTTGAGCCGACGAATGGTTCTGGGTTCCTGCATATTTCTTTCGTCATGGGCAATATATGAAGGTGTTAGAACAGGTCTCTATTTGATAATGGGTTTATTATCGGAATTGGGTTGTTTTGAGAAGCCACTTTGATTATAAATTATCGCTATGAGTGTTTGAGTTATGTGGGATATCATGTGATTTCATCTTGAGTTATGGCTATGGTTGGGTACAGCTTGTTCAGACTTATACAGTGTGTAGATGCGAGATTCTTATCGTATAGAAATTTCGGATGTGGAAGTTTGGATTCTAAGGCTTGGGCTAGGTTGGATGAAGATATTTCAGTTATGCTGTGTTATCACACCTATATGGGACACGCTGATGTGGGATCACCTCCGTGTATGTCTGTGGTAAGGTTATTTGGCGATTTGATGGCCTTTGAATGACTATGCGCACGTTCGAGGAGGAACGTATGTTTAAGTGAGGGAGGATGTAACGACCCGACAGGTCGTTTTGAGCATTTTACACTTTGCTCGATTATTTTAGGGCATGAATAGCTCCGTGTGATATATTATGACTTAGGTGAACCGTCAATTTTGGTTTTCAGGTTATTTGGAATTTGATTTCGAAGAATGATTCTCAGCTAGAAGCTTCAAATTTGAAAGGTTTGACCAAGTTTTGACTATTGAGTGATCGATCTCGGATTTGGGTTTTTATGGTTCGGAAAGCTCCGTTAGGATATTTTGGACTTAGGAGCGTGTCTGGAATGTAATTTGGAGGCCCGTGGTAGAATTAGGCTTGAATTGGCGAAAGTTTGAAATTTGGCGATTTTTGTCGGCAGTGGAAAATTAGATATCGGGGTCAGAATGGAATTCAAGAAGTTGGAGTAGGTTAGTAGAGTCATTGGTGACGTGTGTGCAAATTTTGAGGTTATTCGGACGTGGTTTTGAAGGTTTTGGCGTCATTCGCGAATTTCGGAAGTTTAGAAGTTCTTAGGCTTGAATCCGAGGTTAATTTGGTGTTTTGATGTTGTTTAGAGAGATTCGAAGGTTCGGCTAAGTTCGTATGATGTTTTTGGATATGTTGGTATGTTTTGTTGAGGTCCCGAGGGCCTTGGGGTGATTTCAGGTAGTGATCGGAGAGTTTGAAGTTGAAAAAATGCAACTAAAGTTGCTGTAGCTGGTGTGTTTGCACATGCGGAATGGGAACCGCAGGTGCGAGGTGCGCAGAAGCGGCTCTGAGGCGTAGGTGCGCAATTGGACTGCAGGTGCGACTTGGTCCCCGCATCTGCGATGACCGCAGGTGCGGCCAGCTGATCGCAGAAGCGGAGTCAGTTTGGTTAATGAAATTCCACATAAGCGGAACCCTCTTCGCAGATGCGGCTCCGCACGTGCGGAAGTGGGACCACATGTGCGGTTTTGCTGGGCAGAAAACCCCAGCTCGAGGTTTTGTTCTCTATTTTTCGATTTTGGTTTGAGGAGCATGAGAGAGAGGCGATTTTTCGAAGGATTTCAAGGAGCAATGTTTGGGTAAGTGACTCTAACCTAGAAATTTGGGAATTTAGGGCTTGAAAGTTGGAGAGTTAATTTTGAGGATTTGAGTGACCATATGAGGTCGGATTTTGATAAATTTTGTATTGTTGGACTCGTGATGGAATGGTCTTTCTAGTTTTGTAATTTTTGTCAGATTTCGAGACGTGGGCCTGGGGGCCGGTTTTAACCGATTTCGGTATTTTGGTCTAATTTGATAGTTTTTCATGTGTAATTCATTCCATTAGCGTATATTGATTGTCGCCCCCCCTTTTTCCTCGCGGAGTCCGGGTTTCGACATTAGTGAGACAACTTCCTTCCTTTTGGGATGGGATATGAGGTTTGAAGAGTCACCACCTAGCGGATTATGGTGCGTTAGGGCACCAAAAGCAAATAACTCATAAAACTAGTTTGCATTACCAGAGATTGGGTAAGGGCTCGAAATTATCTTGAGGGGAAGATGTTAGGCACCCCTCGAGGTCCACAACGGTGGGTCCCGGCCGAACTTAATTAAGCAAATTAGTATTTAAAGGAAAGTAAAGCAATTTAGACAACTATTATTTTGAAGCAGGAATTAAAGGAGTCCTAAGTTTCTTAGCCTATAGGATCATTTCCATGCAATACTTGATACCTTTCCCCAAGTTGGGGTGCTACACATAGTATTACTGCACATGTCATCATCTCATTTACTACCCAATTACTATCTTTCAATTATTACCTAAGCGTTCTAGTAACTTCTAACTCGTACCTTATGCGTGCACTACCCGTCCCATACCTATGGTCTTGGAGGTATTTAGGACCTCTATTTAAGGTAGTTCTAGACTGACCTATGTTGCTTAAAATGAGAAAGCTAAGCGACAAACAAAAGTTCATATAGGACTTTCACATAAGGAGCAACTAGGGGGGGCTCATTTTAACCTCCACAAATAAACAGTAAATGCACGCAATGCAAACAACAAATTTTATTATTTTAAGACCCTATAGGTAGGATATCTAGATGAGCATAACCAAATATAAGATAACAATTTCATTAAAGCAAGCAGTGGTACCTATTAGTTTGCCTACTGATTTACGTTAACACTCTGAATCTGGGCAATTTCAAGCAGTAATAAAGCACAATTTTCTTTATTAAATAAAACCCAGAATTCTTAATAACCCTACAAGTTTGCCTAAGTGATAATGGAATCCTATAGGCATGGTATCTAAAATTGTTAATTGCATACCATGGTTTATAAATGAGTTGTTGATTTTAACAGACATGTTTTTGTCTCTTAGATCCTATAGACATGCTTTTCTAATTTGCAGAATTAGTTAATTCCTATAATCATGATTTCTAGGTGTTGAAACTGATTTGTATATTTTCTATAGACATGGTTTCTAATTTTCAGAATTAGTTAACTCCTATATGCATGATTTCTAGGTGTTAGAACTGATTTATTTATTTCCTATAGACATGGTTTCTAATTTGCAGAATTAGTTAACTCCTATAGGCATGATTTCTATGTGGACAGAAACGTTAACAAATTGTCAGGTAAGTTCAAACATTTACGCAAAGAAGATCATATATACATGGTCTCTAATGCACATTGAGATTGAGAATATGCGTAGATCCTATGGACATGGATTCTAATGCAGAATTATAAAAGACCTATAGGCAGGATTTCTAATATGCAAAAATAGGAAAGTTCAGAGTCATAAACAACCAGAAGGGAACCTTATGAACAGGATCTCTAAATGCACATAAGGAATCAATACAATGGACCTATAGGGAGGATTTCTACCCCAAGCTTTGAACAAAGATATATAAAAAAAAACCTCCCAGCTTTTACTAATAACCCAAATATCTGTTCATTACAAGTATTATTATTACAGCCCAATACAAATGAATTACATAATAAAAATTATTATACTGTAGGGAGCCTTGGCAGGCTCAATGTCAACCTGGAAACCAGGCCTTCAAGCAAGCAAGTCTGAAGTATAGGAGGTCCATCCACGATACACAAAGTGGGCTTCAGGTGTGTCAAAGTTCCTAAGGGCCTCAAGGACCTCGGGCAGTGCTCACACCAGAACCTTTTCTCAAAGAAACAGTTTAAAAAGGATGGGAAGACCAGCCCCAATGTGTCAGAGTTCAGAAGAGTCTCATGGACCCTAGGCAGTGCTCACACTGGGGGTGATAGGAACCTAGATAACTAAGAGTAGAAGTTTTAAAATAGTATATAAGGGGTAGGGGACAGTTTTTAGAAAACAATTTGATTTTCGGAAGTGAATAAGTTCAGACCACGTGGTTGCAACCAGAACTGGGCCAAGAAACAAACAATCACATGGTTTTAAACAGATTAGCACTAAGTATTCATATTAGTATTTGAAGTGATTTACAAAGAGCACGGACACATTGAACTAATAGACAGAATTTGCTACACATACTGGTAATATCTAAACATGTTCAGAATAAGGAATCTATAGCTGAATCAAACAATATTATTGAAGATTACTCAGTTCATTAATTACAACTAGGTGAGACCATATAGGCATGTATTAAACAGAAACATACTGAAGTTTGAAGTATCTAAACAAACAAACACATAGAACAAGAACCAAAGCATACTAGTCTAAAAGAGGTAAACAGAAACCATGGATCAGACAGAAACATGTTAGGTAAGCACACAGAACAGAGTAGGTTAACAGGAATTGAGGCATGCTAGTTGAGAGAGAAATAAACAGGAACTATATGGCAAATAGAAGCATATCGAGATTTGAAATAAACTAATCATATAATTCACATGGAACAACACAAGATAATAAGAACTAAGGCGTGGTAGTCGAGAAAGAGATGGTTAGGAATCAGGTATCAAAACAGAAGCATGTTGAGGTCTAAACTGACTACATAGCATATAGAATAGAACAAGATAACAGGAATTGAGGCATACCGGTTAGGGGAAAGTAAACAGGAATGAGATGGCAGTTTGAATCCAAGAGTCTAGTCTTGACTTTCAGCCGGCTAGACAATGCAGAAACCAGAGCACAAAGAGAGAGTTCTTTGACTAAGAAAACAGAGAGCTTTTTTAAGTCGTGAAGTGAAGAGATTGTGAGAGTGTAAGTGTGTAAGTGAAGGTTTGCTTGTGTGTCTCAGTGTGTGCTTGTAAGTGTATGTGTGTTTTAAAATAAGAATGGTGAAAGGATTATATAGCATACAATAGAGTAAACAAATAAGGTAGGACAATCAAGGGAACACAAATAAGGTATGCAAAATCAATTAACCAGTAAATTAGAGCCAAACATCAATCAATTAAGAGGACAAAATTCTGAAAATGTCACTTAAATTAAGGAGAATCTCAAACGAAATCAATTAGCAGAAAGGTTGAGGTTTAATAAGGTAAGCAATAAATCCAGGGACCATTTATAGGTCGGTCACAATAATGAAAGCCCAGAATCAGACTAGTAATATAATTAAGGAAATTAGTACCAATTATGAATCGCATATGAGTGAAGAATAAGTAAGAATCTTTCGAAGAGATATCAGTTTTAAAAAGGAGTACAATTTCAAACCCTAATTAAGCAATTAAACCAATTAATCAGTTTGTTTTACAGAGCCAAAATAAACGGACAAACATTAGAGGAAGCAGTAGAATAATTAGAAACCCTAGGATATAAAGACATAAGGAAGAAAATCAGTCGAAATCAAAGCAAGAAAACCGGAGTTAAGCATTTAAACATTTTGCAGAAACTTAAAAGATGAAACCCTAGCTTTTAGGGGAAAAAACGAAAATCGGTTAACAATAATAGGAGAAACAACAGAATCTTAAAGGAAAAGTGACAAGCAAACTCAAACCGCTTCGATTCTAAATAGATCTGAATGGATTTAGTCAGAAATAGTTAGGTTATGTAAAAAATAACCATATGTTAGAAAAATCTGGTTTGAACCAGAGATTTGACGCCATAAACACGAAAATATTAGTACTCACAGACATAGGAGTCAACACAGACGAATTCATCGAGAAAATGAGGGATTTGAACCAAGTCTGGTTCGAATCTTTTTTAGATTCCATCAAATTACATGGAAGTCGAACAACCAATAGAAATAGGATGCCGGATAAGGCCAGAAATTGAAGAGAAAACCCATGAATCGAAGGAGATTCAGTGACGGAGGGCTAGGGTTAGGAGGAGGGTGAGAGAGAAGAGAGGAGGAATGGTTTCAAGGGTGGCCGTTTGTGGAAAATGATTAGGGTTTAAGGGTGGTTTGGTTAATTAAAAAAAGGTAAGGGATCATGGACCGTCGATCTTCTGAAATCAACGGCCAGGATTCAATCTGGTTTGGGGCGAGTTTAAAGACATGGGTTATTGGATTGGGTTATGGGTTAATGGGTTAATTTAATTGGGTTGGGATAGAAATTGGGCTAAGGTCCGAAAAGTAAAAGAGGTTATATG
Source organism: Nicotiana undulata (assembly GCA_005239495.1). Classification (NCBI taxonomy): domain Eukaryota; kingdom Viridiplantae; phylum Streptophyta; class Magnoliopsida; order Solanales; family Solanaceae; genus Nicotiana; species Nicotiana undulata. The sequence goes on along the minus strand of ML298024.1, from coordinate 45,953 downwards.
TTAAATACCCAATTAATTTGATAAAATAATTTATAAAATAGCTAATAAATGATAAAAATACTATTTATGCATGAAAATAATTTAAACTAATTACTTAATATTATAAAAATATAAAAGGTCATTTTCTTGTAAAATAAAGTAATTATGCACATATGGGCTATTATTGCAAAGGTATTGTAATTATAACCTAAAAATATAAATATGATTCAGGAAATAATTAAAGCTTAGTATAAATATAAATGATAAAATTTAAGCAATAATGTTATTACAAACTCATTCGTGATGCTATTAATAATTATTCAGATAATAAAAATACTGGGATAAATTAATTAAAATCCTTTAAAAATTGCAGAAAATTATGAAAAAATATTGATTGATGCTCATGCATTGTTTTGAAGATATATATGCATTTTGAAAATAATATAGGAAAAAATTGGGTATCAGCATTGATGATTGAATAGATTCGGAGCATTTAGAGGCCGAGTCGAGAGACAATAACATCATGGGTTAGACTTTTGACCGGTTTGAGGTAAGTACTGATTGTAAATCTAGTCCTGAGAGTATGAAACCCGGATTTCGTATCATTTTACTATTTTGAGGTGACACACATGCTAGGTGATGGGCGTGTGGGCGTGCACCGTTTGGGGGATAGTGACTTGATCCCTACCGTAGAAACTGTAGAGTTGCATATTTTGTTTGAAAATGTATAATTTCTATGTGTTTTAGAAAGAATTCCTATAACTTGGGTTGAATGCCATGTTTGGGCCTTGTGCCAGTACTGTTTGGACCCTCATGGGCTTTTCTTACTATCCTCCCACTGTTTTCGATTTGAAATCTATACTCAGTCATGATTTTACTTGTTTACTGCATAACTCAGTTTTATTACTCTGTGTTGATGCATATGAAAGTTGTTTTGGGCTGAGTTCCCAGTTTTTATTGAAATGCCCGAGTGAGTTGTGAGGTTTATGACTGAGTGAGGCCGAGGGACTGATTTGTGAGGATATTATATGGGATCGGGCTGCACGACGCAACATGTTTATTATAGGTCGATGGCCTGAGTGATTTATGCCATGATTTGTCTTGATATAGTGTTTGGGCTGAAGGAGCCCCTCCGGAGTCTGTACACACCCCAATGAACGCAGGTACCTACCGAGTGTGAGTGCCGAGAAATGAGTGACTAGGAGGCATGAGCGATGGTGAGGTATGTCCGAGGGGCTGTTTACAAGTGACTGTGAGGCTTTCTTGAGGGGCTGTATATGAGTGATGTTTTGCTCGAGGGGTTGTTTATGATTTCATCATTTTCACTCTATTTTGCATTGAGCCTTTGTTGAAACTGAATAAAAGATCTTAATGATTTTTCACCGAAACTGGATTTTAAATGAGATGATTTGACTCAAATACTGGTTTGAAAGCATGTTGTGTTTTACTGAGATTTTAGACTGTGGACTTTATGTGTTTTACTACTCGTCACTATTACTCAACCTTTATTTATGGTTGTTACTTACTGAGTTGGCGTACTTACGTTACTCCCTGCACCTTGTGTGCATATCCAGGCACTTCTGGACTTGGTTGAGGCTGTAGATTATTTCTGACGCAGGTTCTCGGAGTTAGCAAGGTAGCTGCATGGCGATCGCAACCCTGCTTTTCTCCTCCATTATCTACCCTTAGTTGTACTTGATTAATCCCAGACTATGTTAGTCTTGATGTTTACAGACAGTTGTAGTAGTTGCTCATGACTAGTGACACCCGATGTCGAACCTTTATTTCCATATTTTTCCTTGTTTAAATTACTTATGAAAGAATTATCGTTAAATAGCTTGAAAGTTATACTTGAAAATGAAATATTGTGTCATTTTTGGTAAAGATTCGACTGGCCTAGTATCACGATAGGCACCATCACGACTTGGTAGTTTGGGTCGTGACATATACTTAACAAAATTTACTTATACTTTCTATACATATATTTATACCTATCCTAATATCTAATATTTTTCTTATACATTCATTTCGTTTATTTAACCTAATATATCTATTTATTGTAAAGGATGGAGTGGTACTAGAAAAAGGACAAACCAAGTAATTCAAAACTTCCAAAGCTTTGAAAATATTGAACATGCTGCATTTAAATCATATTTAATTATTTACCAATGCTTCGATCTCGGCCGACATTGTATATAAATCAAACTTTCCTTTTTATATTTCTATGTTCCGTCTACTCTTTGTTTGTTTTCATTTTCCTTTGTTATGCCGATACACTTTCCTCCTAATTTTATACAAAATCTCAAAAAAATCAGAATTTTCCAAGTAGACTCTTTTAAATTATATCATTTTAGCCTATAAAGTGAAAGTGTTCTTTTTTAATACATAAACGATCAAAGTGCTTCAATGAAGAAATAGGAGAGGGACAGCTGAAACTGAAAGAGAAAAAAAAAACCTACATTCACACAAACTACATCAAAGTGGTTGCTTCTTCAATGAAGAACTTCTACAATGCTTTTGACCCCTGTCTTCCTTTCTTCTTCGCTTTCTCCCCATTATATCCGGGAAATTTAAACCTCTAACGGAAGCTGCCTGACTCCTTTTGGCATGGGTCAAGAAAGAGTTATTTATATATAGTAGTATAATCCAAGAGGAGTGCCTGATAGCAATGGTGTTGATGTCGTATGTGAAATGAGAAATGACCTTTGATTGCTAATGGCTTGGTCCCTTGATCTCATTCATCTTAACAATAAACCTATTTATACTATACTTTACTGCACAAATATGTGGATATGATGTCTGCTTATATAGTGGTATTCAATTCAAAATATAATGGTGAAGATTCCATTCATTCAAATTCTGTAATTAAGGGATGCATATATAAAGGTGTAACTGAAAGAATTTGAAGAAATCCATGATCACATAAAGTTGTAACCTAAAGAATAATCAATTTTATAACTGAAACTTTTTGTTAAGACTTTAACATCAAAATGGAAAATGAATTGCATATCGGAAAAACAGGAAACAATTGTGAAAATATGAGAAAAAGGGTAAATAAGAATGGTGTCTTGTGAGGCATGCCACGTCAGCTTCTCTATTGCCCACATTTATATTAATATATATAGATTGTACGAAATTGAAGAAGAAACCTAATTGAAAATTTTCTCTGTTGTGTATTATTCATTGCTTTGTACATGTATATATATAAACTTACATCTGAAATAATGAATAGCAAAAGAAAGAAACTATGTATAGTTGTCCTATTCTAATTTGTCTAGTAATAAATAAATATTCTATCTGTACAACTAACTATATTCCCTCACATGTTAGTCATGTGAGGGGAGGAAGCTTCTAGTATTAAAATTATCAGATGGTGTATAATTGATCCAGCATAATTTTATCCAAGGGTTGTGACTCTTCCACTAAACATCGATCTGAGTATAACATGGGTTATATGGAACTCAACATGTTTGGTCGAAATAAAGAATTCTTCTATCCCAAAAAGCAGCTTTGTGAAGAGATATGCTAGTTGATCTTTAGAAGGAACAAAAGATTGGGTAATTAAGCCGGAAAGGAACTGTTGACACACAAAATGACAGTCAATCTTGATATGTTTTGTTCATTCGTGAAAGACGGGGTTACAGGCGATGTGAATGGCTGCCTTGCTGTCAGAATGAAGAGGTATTGGGATACTTACTGGTGCAGAGAAACCCTCAAGGAGTCGTACTAACCGTGTAATTTCTACAATTGCTCCTCATAGATAGAGAGATTGACACTTTTTTTTTCATTTTCAAGAAAATGGGTGCTCCTCCTAATGTTATGAAAAATCTTTTGGAATCCTTGTAAGAAGCCCAATCAGCGTCGCAAAGTGCAAGCAAAGAGAATGATGGTTCTGTTGAGAGAAGGATACCTCGTCACCGATCAGAGCTTAAATATTTGAACACTAGTAAGGAAATAGAAAAATGAGACATACAGGGTCTCTGCATATATTTACTAAGGGTAAGGATTGCAAAGAAAGGTCTGGGTGAGTGTTAGTGAGATAATTCAACCTGCCAACCAGTTGGATTTTTCAAAGGATGCCCATCATCAGCTTAAAGCTCGGAGGAAGGATCTAGAGGGGAAATGACTCGAGGCAGATGAGAGACATCAAATTCCAGCAACATGTCCATGGTAAATTTTCTTTGGCTGACAATAAGCCTCCTTTTTCTCGCAGAATTTCTATTCATAAAAAATTATGTATGTCTCCTAGATTCTTGACTTTGAACTCAGTGTTTAGAAAACCCTTGATATGCTGAATTTCTTCTAAGTCATACCCAGCAAGTAGTATGTCATCTACATAGACAGCTAGGATAGAAATCAAATTTTCTGTGCGTTTAAAGAATAGAGAGTAATTAGTTAATGATGAAGAATACCCCTGAAAACTCAAAGCCCCTGCAAGCCTACCATACGATTGCCTGGAAGCTTGTTTAAAACCATACAAGGACTTCCTTAGTAAAAAACACATGCTTAGGACTGGGAGGAGTTAAACCTGATGGAAACCTCATGTACAACTCCTTTTGTAGAACACCATGCAGAAATGCATTGTTGATATCTAATAGAGACACATTCCAGTCTATTTGGCTTGCAATAGTGAGTAAACACCTTATGGTTATCATTTTTACCGCTGGTGAAAAAGTCTCACTATAATTATTCTCTCTCTTTGTATACCCCCCTACCACCAGTCTTGCCTTCAACCTTTCAATCCTTCCATTTGACAAATGCTTCACCGTGTACACCCGTTTACAAGGTTGAGATATTTTACCTTTAGGTAATTCAACCACATCCCAGGTGTGGTTCTCCTCTAGAGCTTTAATCTCTGAATTTATAGCTTTTATCCAACCTGGATGTTGATAAGCCTGCCCAAATTGTGAGGTTCTATGAGAGTAGAGAGGAATTATAGCACATGCTGATTGTTGATAGATATGAGAACAATATTCCTTAGGCTTACTTGGTTGAGTAAAACAAGTTGTTGCGACATATGTGAACATGATACTACTGCATACATAATCTTTCAAGTAGGTTGATTGATTGCAAACTCTTCCTGACTTTCTCGGTGGTGTAGGCTGCGTGGGTATAGGAACAAGTGAGCTAGTGTCTGGTGTATCTAGGATAGGTTGAATAGGAACTGCACTAGGAGACAATTGGTAATGGGGAGGAGTATATGAAGATCTTGGTGATGGTGCGGAGAAGATGTCAGGAACTTTAGGTTCTGAAGAGATAGGTGAGGATTGATCCTGCAATGAAGGTGAATAGGTAGGTTCTATATTAAATGTTGAGCTTGGGAATATAGGGTGGTGTGATGTGCTGGTTTCAACAAAAGGGAAGTGTGACTCATGAAATTTCATAACCCTTGACACAATTACTCTTCCTGTGGACAGTTCCAATAGCTTATATCCCTTTTATAAAGGGGATAACCAAGCGCCCTTTCGTCAAACTTGCCTCTTCCCTGTGCTAATATAAAGGCATGGCAGGGGCATCTAAAATTCCTTAAATGATCATACTTGGGTTTCTGCTGAAATAAAAATTCATATGGTGTCTTTACTTTAAGACACTAAAAGTCATCCTATTAATAAGATGTGTGGCAGTTAAAATATATTCGCTTCAATATGACATAGGGGGCATGTATTGGAATATTAACCCTCTTGTGATCTCTAAGAGGTTTCTATGCTTCCTCTCAATAATCTCATTCTGTTGAGGAGTTGCTACACAAGACAATTGGTACAGAATTCCTTCTGAAGCTAGGAAAGCCGCCTCTTGTGTACCGTTTCCCAATTCTAATACATTGTCAGATCATATCATTCTGACTTTCACATTGAATTGCCTTTCAACCATAAACATAAAAGCTTTAAGAATATGAAAAATATTGCTTTTGACACTTAATAAAAATATCCTTGTTTCTCTACTATAGTCATCCACTATAGTAAGAAAATATCTGAATCTATTGTAAGTATTGGACTTATAAGGTCCCCATGTGCCTACATGTATAAGGTTCAAAGTATGCTTGGATTTTATGCTACTGATAGGAAAAGGATTCCTGGATTGCTTAAACTTAGGACAGACATCACAAATAAACTCATAATTTGACTCACAATTAATGAAATCTAAATGTTTCATTACTGAAAATGGGAGATGTCTCAATATTACATGCCAAAGTTTAACATAAGGAGTATCGTTAACATAAATTGGACTAGAAAAAGAAACAGACTCTGAAATGAAATTTCTTCCTTTTGGAATTGAAAATACATTACTACTTAATAGACCCTTAGACTTAAGATTACTTGGTTCCAATAAGTAGATTCCCTCTCTAACTTCACCAAAACCTTGCGGACTCTTTATTGAAAGACCCTGCAACTCACACCCAATAGATGTGAATAGGACATTATATTTGAACTGATCAAAAAACCTATGAACTGAAAATAAGTTATATTTGAATTCTGGAACATATAGCACATTGTTCAAGATATGAGATAGAGAAATAGAAATACTCCCTATATGAGTAATAATCACCTTGAAAGAGTTAGGTAAACTGGTGTTCAAAGGTACAGGAAGAGGAGTTAGAAACAGGAAAGAAGTAGGATCAAAACACACATGCCCCGGGACGCCTGAATCAATGATCCATGTATCTGATTTTAGACTAGAAAATACTGAATCTGAGTATTTCGAATAGTATCAGCAACTTCATTAGCATTGATTCAACTTCGCCTGCCTATACATGTGCATTATTTCTGTAATTTATTTTTTGTTGAGTTGCTTTCCAAAATTACTGATGTTGTGTTCATTGCTTTGTCCTCGTGAATTCTCATGTTCCTCATGTTTTTGGACTGTATTTTCCTTGATTTGATTCTGATGACCTTCGTGATTGGTGAACTCAAAATCTTCTGAAAATCCAATGATTCTGTAGTAGTCCTCTTGTGTATTTTTTCCACAATAAGTACAAGACACATTTGGATTGTACTTCTTTTTCCCTTTAAACCTTTGCTGAGGTTTAAGAACGTTTGTCTTGAATTGTTATATTTAGGTGCTATGGCTGCACCTCGTTGTGATTGGTTTCTTAGTTTCTGATAATTCTTCCCATGTCTTGTGATCATAAAAGCTGCAAAATCAACTAGAACATGAGCATTAGGCTGCTTAGCCTCTCCATATGCCATGTAAGAGACTCATTCAGAATTGAAATGTGTATTTGCATAAACTTGTTTTTGATTTTCATCTTGCAAGAGAAGTGAATAAGCAACATCCATGCTAAGGCAAAAGGTCATCATGAAGATATTTTCTCTTGCTTGTGCATAGATGTCATTTAATCCTATTAGGAATTGAATCAATCTCTGATACTCAAGGGACTTGGTAAACTTTCCTTTCCTTTCACAAAATCAAACACATGAACAACATATGATAATATTTAAAGCATCTAATTCATCAAAGTCGTTTGAGCTTAGTGAAGTATCCTGCAATGTCATTGTTTCTCTGCACCTAATCCTGATAACTTCTTTTGTAGATGATAAAGCTTGGCTCCATTTGATCTCCCAAATTTCTGCTCCAGGCTGTCCCAAAACCTTGTTGCAGTTTCGGAGTATATCACACTGTCTGCAACATTCTTTAAGAGAGCATTCAGGATTCAAGAGATGACCATGTCATTCACACAACTCCATTGTTCATGTTCTAGAGATTTCAGATCTGGAGATTAAATAGCTCCATTGATGAAACCAAGCTTCTTCTTGGCTGATAAAGATAGGAGAATAGATCTCCTCCATCTTGGGTATCATCTTCCATCAAACACAGTGTTGACTAGAGTCATTCCAAGTGAATAAGAGTTGTTGAGATGATACGGGTGATTGACATCATAGCTGACTGGTTTTGCAACATTGCTCGTATCACTAGTAGATGTGATAGTTGTTTTAAGCATTATAGATTACTGATTACGAGGGTGAATCTGATGTAGATGAATTTGATGGTTGGACTATTGGATCGAGCTTATTACTCTATTAAATTATCAGATGGTATATAATTGTTCCATCATAAGCTTATCCATGGGCTGTGACTCTTGCACATGTCCCACACATTGTGCTGAGTATAACATGGGTTATATCAAACTCAACATTTTTGGTCGGAACAGAGAAGTCTTCTAGGACTTGTTCTTCTTCACCCTTCTTCTCTATCTTTAAGCAAAGTTCCATAAAACTTAGAATTAGGATGGAGTTTCTTCTTCCCAACAAGAATTTGAAACTTTATGATAGTGACCATTTTGTAGTGACAGAGGCTGTGGTTTCTTCTTCCCGACAAGAATTTGAAACTTTATGATAGTGACCATTTTGTAATCACAGAGGCTGTAAAAACATTACGAAACTGTTTGCATATTCAGAATTTGAAGCAACAACGATTTTAATTATTTACTATTCAAATTTTAACTTATCTTAATATTTAAATGTATACTTAGATTCAGACATCTTTATATTAATGAAAAAAAATGAGATTTACATATAATATTTAAAAGGAGAATGGTTTTATTAGATAGACTAGAGTTGAAATTCAAAACGGAAAAAACAAAAAATAAAAAAATAAGGTAGGTAGCCGAAGAATTATGGCTCAGTAATATTCTTTTCCAATTGATCTTCAAGAAATTCATTAGATGCCTAAGGCAAGTATTAGCGTGCCTGTAAACACTTTCTACCAAAAAATTAGTAGACTCTTGTAGCCCACAAAGGTACATTAAGCCATGTTAGTGATACATTAGGATTTAGGGTTTAGCAATGGTGGTTGTGGTGGCTCGTAGGGGACCTGTACGTAAAACATTTCACATGCAAAATAAAGACTGAGTCAGAATTTTAAGTTGTTGAGTTCTATATTAATAGTTTATACACATTCAATGAAAATTTTAAAATAAATACATGATTTGAACTAAAACTACTGGTTAGGCCGATAGCTCCGCCCCTACGTGCAAAAGTCTACTTTTACTATCTTTTACTTACTGCTTTATTAGTCTTTACTATCTTCCTTTTCGCTTTTTCTTTCTTTCCCCTCACCCTCGCTGTTTCAGTTCGTTGAAGAAAAAATCATCACTTAAGTACCTCGTGTAGATAGCGGTACTAACTATTCCAACCATTTTTTTCTCAATTACAATTTATCTTACACCTGTAACTCGTGTTTCATGAACTAGAGTAGACAACTTATTCTACTCTCCCTCCCACCAATATCAATACCTCACGTTTATGATAGAGAACGTGGATTAACGATAAACATAAGTCTTATGTGCGAAATTAGCGAATCAAAAAATGTTGCAGATAAAGAAACTATATTGAACAAAGAGCATCAATTAATTATGCTGTCCAATATGCAAAGAAAAACATAAAAAGTAGTAAACAGAAGAGGAAAAAAGGTTCAAATTCACCTCTCATCTTTTTACAGTGGCTTAAAATTACCCTAAGTTTGTAGCTCCCTTGAGATTCAAAACGAGACTTTTTCTAAAGGCAAAGGTAATTAGATCAAAAGTCAAATGGAGGTACAAATTTACTCTGTTTCGGATGGTAGAGAGAAGATTTTGACCTTAAAAGTTACATCTTATTTACTTGTTCATATGAACAATACTATATTTATCTAACTCTTTTGATAATCAGTAATCATTTTTATATGAATAATCTATCCAAGTAAGTAATTACAATAGTTCTTGTGCAACCAAAGAATACATTGCATAGTTTATTGTTAATTATATTATGATGAAAAAACATATATTTGAATTTATTATGCTGCGTAATGTAATCACTAGCTTAATAATCACGATCTAATTTTTACTGGTGCCCCATCTGACTTACAATTTTGTAACTTTAGATATGTAAAAGGGTCATCTTTGCTCCTACACTCTTCAAAAAGTGTTACATTTGTCCTTATATTTTTTCGTTAACGTTATACTTTAGGATCATAGTTAAACCCCTATGTCCCACCTTTGTTTTCCTAAATGGCACCTATGTGGATTTCTTTTTCTTCCAATTTAAATATGGTCATCAATTTAAGATAATTTAACCCGTCCACCCAATTAAACCCGATCCACTAACTAAAATAAACTGAAATCCTAGTTCCCACCCCCCCCCCCCCCCCCCCCCCCCTGGTAAAAAAAAACCGCCCCCCCCCCCCCCCTCTCACCACCACTCGTCCATCTCTCTTCTCCGGGTTAGCCCCACGTATTCCAGCGAGCCAGAAAATTCTGGACAATGAGTGAATGAAACTATAATGTTTTCTCTAACTGATTTATTTAACTATTTCAATTTTGTCTATGCCCCGTTAACACTTAGGAGTTAGGAGACATGAATCTCTTAATCATATTTTGAAGTGTTTATAGAGATATATATAACTTTGTAAAGTCTAAACTGGGTCAATTGACCATGATTGATCCACTAATAGCAATTTTCTAATACGGATTTACGAAGAATGAGCGAAATGCACAACAGCGATACAACAGCGGCAATAGATTGGCAAACAAAAACTTTGAACTCAAAACTATTAATCTGATACAACTCACAATTATTGCAGTAACCAAAGTAAATTACGAGTAGTTGCACAACAATTGAGTTAATGATAAAGGTGCGTGCTTAAAATAGAGCACTGGCAGAAGCCTAAAACTCGAAGAAAACTTTCGAGGTTATTTAAGAAAATGTCAAGATGAGTGAAGTTTTGAATAACGTCTATAAGCAAGATGTGAACCGAGTTGTCGCCGTCGGATGAATAGAGGTAACACTATAGTTTCGTTCACTCATTGTCCAGAACTTTCTTCCTCGCCGGAAAACATGGAGCTGGCTCGGAGAAGAGAGACGAATGAGTCAGGGGTTTGGGAATTAGGATTTCCGTTTATTTTAGTTAGTCGGTCGGGTTTAATTGGGTGGGCGGGTTAAATTATCTTAAATTGTTGACCATATTTAAATTGGGAGGAAAAGAAATCCACATAGGTGTCATGTAGGAAAACAAAGGTGGGACATGGAGATTTAACGGATAAGGGGCCAATATAATCTTAAAGTATAACATTAAGGATAAATATATCAAAAAAGTATAATGAAGTGCAAATGTAACCCTTTTTGAAGAGTACAGGGACAAATATGACCCTTTTCCGTTTTAGATACGTACTTGTACAAACATTAGGTGCACAATCTGTATACAGATATACTTGAGTGATTTTGACCGAGTATATAGTTTCAGTTACAAACCATTATTTACTGTTTAGGATATACCTAGTATTTAAACGAGATATATAAAAGCATCAATAGGTTACATGAACAGGGAAATCCTCTATCTCATCTGTCCAAGCGTTCTTTTCGTTGGCTGCATCAACAGTCCTTAGCGCGCGCCAAACAACACTGTTACACTTGAAGCCTGATCCGAAACCTATTTGCCATGCTCTGTCACCCTTCTTTATCCTGCCTTTGGCTTCGGAGTAGGCCAAATTGTACCACACTGAGCTACTTGAAGTGTTTCCAAACCTATAAAGAGTCATTCTTGACGGCTCCATAAGCACTTCTGAGAGATCAAGATTCTTCTGAAGTTCGTCTAACACTGCTCTCCCCCCTGCGTGAATGCAGAAATGCTCGAACGCCATCTTGAAATCCGGGATATATGGTTTCATTTTCCTTTTAAAGACTTTTCTCGCGATTAAGGAGGCGAAAAAGAGGAGCTGCTCGGACATGGGGAGGACTAGAGGGCCAAGAGTTGTGATATTGGTTTTTAAGGCCTCACCAGCAACTGCCATCAAGTCTTTTGACAATGACATGCCTTTCTTTCCATCCTCATCTTCATCTTGGTAGGCACAATTGAATGCTCTGTCATCCGCACCTTTATGGGTGCGGACAACATGCATCAGTTGATATTTTGAGCGTCGACGGTCAGAGGAACGGTTTGACAGAAGGACAGCAGATGCACCCATTCGGAAAAGGCAATTAGATAAAAGCTTTGATTTCAGCTTCCCCGTATAGTAGGCTGATGAGACTATTTCTGTGCTTGCTATAAGTGCATAAGAGTTGGCTTGCCCCTGTGAAGTTATTTCACAAATATATCAGCAGTTTTGACCACCAAGAGAGGGAAAAGCATGACATACACCTTAATTAATATTTAAATCTTAGCGGAACCTTCATAAAAGTGTTCCTGCACCTTAAATTTATCATATTATGTCTCAATATCTTTCGCTTTTTGGATGACAGCGAGATTTGAACTTGAGACCTATTGCCTGATCTAATACCATATTGAATAGTATAACTGTCTAATTTAAGAACTTTATAAGTTGTCGAAGAGAAAACACTTTTAGTTATTTAATTCAATTGTGTCTCAACCTGAAAGATATACCAACCTGTAAAAGCCGGTTAGCTAGGTCTACAGAAATGAGTCCAGCACTGCAACCCATGCCGCCGAGGTTATAGGTAATCACATTGACGCCAAACTTATAATGGTTGACAATCATTGCAGAAAGAGATGGTGTTGGATTGAACGCACTTGAATTGACGATAACAATCCCAATCTCTCGAACCTTGACTCCAGTTTTCGCCAATAGATCGTCTATGGCACCAAAGATAACCATTTTCGCTTCATTTTGATTAATACTCATGGGAACCCATGATGGGATCTTTGACTCCGTTGGAACGTAAGTCTTTTCACCTAAACCTGACCTCTTCGAGATTTTCTTTAAAAAATTCAAACTTTCTTCGTCCAAAATGTCGGACAGTTTTTCTATTAAACCTTGGTTAGATGTCATAAAACATTGAGGTGGCTTATAACATGCAAAATCGACTAAGTAAACATTTCTTGGACGACTCATGAAGTAAACTGTGGTTAAGAAAACAACAAGAGTTGAAAATGATTTCAACATGGCGAGATGGTTCATTAGGTTTTCAAGAGTAAAGGTTGAAAGATGAAGTCCGACAACAGCAAGAATCGGCAAGATGAGGAGATAAACTGCATTTGATATTAGGTAATGATATCCAAGTTTTACATATTTGAGTCTAATGGAGAGAAGAAAATTGGGCAGGTTTGACTGGCCTACTTCTCCAGCATTTTCTGCCATTGCTGTTGTAGATCAAGACAAGAGAATTAGTAAAATAAGAAATTAAGATTGTATGATGAGTTTCCGAGCAGATCAAGGTCCAGAGATTTAAAGAGTGAAAAAGCAGTGTTGTCCAATCTAGGTACCCCCTCCTATTGTAGTAATGTGCCCTTAATTATTTCCTATAACAGTAATGGAAAGTCAACTTTGTCATCTATACATATTTACATATCAAGTTTCCATTTGTTGAACATAAGATAAAAAACGGCAACTCGGTGCACGAAAAACTCTATCGTTCACACAGGATTTTAAAAAGAGCCGCATTCTAAAGGGTGTGATGTAGGCACATACCTCGTTGCTTAATATACAATATTTGTATTAAATTCAGCTAATTGTAATAAAGTTTACATCTTTAGAAAAATATATATTTGAAAAATGAATAGAGGAAATGTTTATTTGAAGAATTGTATCCAATGAGATTTCTAGGGTGCGCACTAGTGTAGCTCAAGAATTGCCTACAGATTCTTTAGGAACATACAGGCTAGATAAAATTCATACGCCAACTCTCAGACACAGTTCTACAGCGGAGCTATATTTGTGTACATTTTGAAAGTTTTGCTCCCAATTTAGAGCTCTGTAGTAAAGATATTGCAGAGGTGAAAAACAAAATTTGTATAAGGGTACATAAGGTAGCAGCAGGGGACTCAACGGACGGGTCAAGTCGAATATGAGCGGGTTGAAAATGGGTAAGACAAAAACGGATAAAATATTCGACCTCACCCATATTTATACGATAAACAGGTTAACTATGACTTCTTGAATATGATCACTTTTGGGAGAATTCCTAGTCTGCAAACTTGAGGAAGCCTCAATTTGATTCTTTGCAAATATAAAAGTTAAACCTATTGATTAACCATTTTCTAAAGCAGATAATACGAATCTTTGTCATATTTGACCCATTTTAAAATTTTCATTACCCAACCAATTTTTAATGGATAATATGAATGGGTAACTGTTTTATTTAGCCATATGCCACCACCACTAGGTAACAGTGTGGATTGAAATTTTGGGTTTAGAAGTTACCATATGTACTAATCTCAGCATAAGCCTTTTATTATAGTGGAGGTTAGGTCTACGCCCACCTCTTTATTTGTACTTGTGTTTGTCTATCAATATATATCGTAGGCGTCTTAGCCAAACCTCTCGCCATCCCAGGTCTAGTAATCTGAGTGTTGGCTTGGCTTCAATTAATAAAAAGGATAGTAACTGTTAAATCAAGATTATGTTAACGGAATTCAGAGAAAGCTTCTGCCTGTTTTTTGGCTGCAACGCTTTTGACCCATCAATAAGTAGGCAATGCTAGTGAGGCATTTAAGGCATTAGCAATAGACAATTGTAGGCACGGTTGCTTGTAGGGTAAACTACACCGAAACCGAAATTTTGCTCTGTTTTCAACTACAACTTCTTTAATCTTATCTGTCTTCTTCGTTTTTGTTTTTGATAATAAATAAATTTATAACATGTTTAAAACTACTACAATTCCGCAAAATCAAATGTGCATAACATAGACGTGTTAATTGCAATTAGAGATGCCGTTCATAATAATTGAATCCAATATTGCGAAACATCACTAAATTTTAGCCAAAATTACGTATTAACCCATAAACAAAAAATATACTAACTCAATGCTAAAAACCTTAAAAACGGAATCATCAAATTTAAATTTGCGCTTCTGATTGAAATATCTAGACAAATACCTTAACCACTCACGGGGGCGGAGCTAGCCTTAAAAGACACAGGTTCGGCCGAATCGAGTAACATTGATCTAATTATATATTTGTCTAAAGAAATGTATTTAATATATGTACGAATTATCAATTTAGAATCTAATAAGTTAAAAGAGCAAGAATATGAAACTCATAAGCTTCAAATCATTATTCTTGACTCTAATAGATTTACCGAATATATTTTGGAATAATACACACGAACTGTCTTCAAGTTATTTTTTTATCCAGCTTAGATGTTTTCTTGAGTGTTTGGCTTGTGAGTGAAAATATATTTATCAAAAGATTGATAATAATATATAAATATTTGTTGGAGCAAGTAATATGAAGTAAAACTTGAAACGACTAGAAAATAACATGGCATACACCAACAAATGAGAAAATTTTCTTCTCCTTTTTAAAGATAGTTTTCATAAGCCAATTTAGAAAAAAAAATATCATCTGTAGTTAAGTGTTCTTTCCATTGCTGTCGGATTATTCCCGCATTTAAAGCTTGGTATGGTTTAAATGTTTAATTCCTAAAAGAAAGAAGAAACTTGGCAATAGGCACTTGCTATTAACTCAGTATTCCTTCCGGTCCAAAATAAGTGATTTTTTGGATGTTTTCACACAGATTAAGAAATTGACCTTTTAATATTAATTAACAATGAAATTGACCATATTAACCTTTACTATCTCACATAAACATTCTTAATACATATTCTAACACTATTTACTCCAAGGGCAATGTATGAAAAAATAATTAATTCATTCTTGAAATCTGAAAAAATCACTTATTTCGAACCACAAAAAAAAATACTTATTTTGGACCTGAGGGAATAATCTATATATATAATAAAGTTGGGCATAGTAAATCTGATGTGGCATCTTCTAGAAATGAGGATTACTATTTATTTTTTTCCTGTTTTTATTAATTTTATTTTATCCCTAAATTTTTCTATTTATGTTCTCTAAAATGATAAAAAAAAATGTAATGTTCCTACGAAAAGATTGAAACGGTTGCAAACAATTAATAAAAAGTGAAACGGTTGCATAAAATTAATTTAAAAACGGTAGCAATTTGAACGGATGTATGCCCGGATAAGAAAAAGTTTGCAACGGTGAATATAATGATGCCAATTAGTATGCCACTCTTCCTCCTCAAAACCAATCTTTCAACCCATTTTCCTCTGGTTCATAATTACCTGGAACTTGAGGGAAGCTTGGGTTCTCTATCGCTTTTCAAATGGAGAAACTATATACATTGTTTCTCTCTTCAATCTTCTAGCAAATTGAATATGGCATATGGTGTATATTTCTCTTTCAATCTTGGCTTTTCATATAGTAACTTGCCCAATGTTTATTTTATTTTTTTTATTTTTTTGAGTACCCTTTTATCATATATTCATCGATTGCTTTTACTTCTTGGTTTCACTTCTCTACTGGATTGATTAAAAAAAATCTTAATTTCAGAAGTAACAGTGTTGCAGGAAGAATTCACACCATTAAGACATTTACATGCTAAGATCCGTTGTCTCAGAGATTATTAAGGTAAAAAACTACTTAAAGAAAATTTATCGCTGATTTCGATTGTGATTTAACATATTTTAGTATTTTCACCTTATTTTATTGTCCTTCACTATAATTTTAATTTACTTTTCAGTAACTGAGAAAACACATATGAAGATGGTTTAGAGATGTGGTCCCATAAAGCTGGTGGCATTCAGATATTGTAAATTGTTTTTCTTTCTAACTTCCCTTGGAAGTGTTAACGGCACAATTTCATAAGTTTGAAGTGTTTAGTTGGATAATTTTTATTGGAAGTTCTAATTATGTGAAAGGTATAAAGGGAAGAAAAAAAAACCTTATCTCGAATATTCTGTTGGAAAGAAAAAAAACAAAAAACAAAGCAATATCCCATTTTTGTACACTCATTAATGAGGGTTTTTTTCTTCATTTTCGAGCTCTGTCCTTCTCTGGTACTTGAATTTTTTTTTTTTAATAATTTTATTTTTTCAATTTATATGATGAGTAATTAAAAAATTAAAATATAAAGAAGCAACTTTTTGGAAGTTATGTGAAAAATAAGTGAAGAAGATGGAGACTTTTAGGTAACAAGAGGAGTAAAGTTTTGGATTTTTTGGAGTAACCGTACGAACGAAAATGAAAAAAAAAAAATAAAGAAGAAGAAAATAAGAAGCGGATGAGAGGGGAGGGGGGGGCAGAAAATATTAAAAACATACAAGGGAAATACAGTAGTAGAAAATATCGAGAGTGACGTCTTAATTAGGGAATTTGAGAATTGAGGAGAAGATCAAGAAATATAAACAAAAAGAATAAAACAATTGAAAAATGAAAAAGCATATGAAAATAAGTGCCTAACCAAACCATGGTTTCTGGTTTAATTACTTTTCATTTCATGTTTTATTATATTTAAGAAGCAAAATTTAGAAAAACTAAAGTTTTACTATTTAATGGAAGAAAGAAAATCAATACCTAATTCTAAAAAATATTTATATTTGTGATTTAATCAATTTCTAGAATTAGTTTTATATGCATATACTATATTTTTGACATAAAATATCTTTTAAACCTCGACAAAGTAAATAATTTGTTTTTAAATTTTTTTACTAAAATCAATAGGTTCGCGCGAGAAAATTCATTAGTAACTAATATAATTGTCAACTCTTGCAAGTTGCATCCGCATGAGTTTAACGAGAGCACCGACGGTTCTAACTTCTAAGTAGAGTGGCTAACTTTCATATATAGGGGTCTTAGTACTTTGAGATATTACTACAATTTTTTATTTTTTTGGCTCCAAAACCTAACTCTTTTATTAATCTTACTAACATCTGGTCGTGCTTACCCCTTAAAGACATGCACTATCCTCTTACTCAACACATCCAATCCATAGGCTTGTAGTGCTTAGGGGTCGTCTGATTGGTGGGATAAGAGATAATAATCTCCGAATTATATGCAGGATAGTTTTTTTGATGTTTGGTTGAATTTTTAAATTCGAGATTAATTATTTCGAGATTAATTTATACCACAATTGTAATATTATTCTATCCCACGATAAGCCCGGGATAAAACACTATGATGACAAAGATACCATTTTCAAGTCTCTTCCCCAATACTCTTTAAAAAATTCAAAGTTAAAATTAGAAACAAAAAATTTATCTCAACTATAAAGTGTACAATGTACATGTTTTATATTATATGTTGTATATCCTATTTCTAATCCAATAAATCAAACGTCTTTTACTAAAGATATATTCACTAAATAATTTCATCACTATTTAATCTCCGTATTATAATCCTGTCATTATAATTTAAGAATAACTTCTAATATTGTTTGTGGTTCAACGCCATCTGGCATCACTTTAAAATTTTTTAGAAAATTGTTGAATAGAACAAAACTATGATATTAAGAAATTTTTCTCTATTTCTTTTAAATAGAAACAAATCTAAAAGGATAGTTCGACATGTTACCAAAAATAATTACAGCCCTATCCAAGTACATAAAAACTATATACTAATTATGTATAGAATGTTATATCTTATGTACATAATATACTAATATACAAAAAATATTCAATTATCGGTTATTATTTTGGGGGACGACTATATTATATAATAATGCTTTATTTTTTTAACTTTCATAAATGATTATCTTTAAGGAGCTTTTAACAATTTGTAGCTACATATTATGTATTCACATTTCTTAACTAGTTTTGGACAATGCACTGTATTTGACGAGGGTATTTGAATACACTGTTGAGCTGTATTTTTTCGCGTGTAGTTGAGTGTATTTGAATACATTGTTTGGTTGTATCCAACCTTATTTGATGTCTCAAGGTTGAACGTATTCGACTGTATTAGAATGTAGTTACACTAAAAAATAACGAATTGAAGAATACAATCAAATTCGGTTAGATTGCGGGCAAAAATATATTTTATACTGTATTTAAAAAAGAAGAATATAATCAAACCCGACTGAATCTTCGACGAAATACAAAATACCATTGCATTTACACTAAAAATGAAGAATGCATTCAAATCCTTTTAGATATATTGTATTTACACTAAAGAATGAAGAATATAGTCAAATCCCCGATGAGAATACAAATACACTGTATTTAAAATGAAAAATACAATCAAATCTTGTCGGATCTCCGACAAAAATACAAATTACACTTTAGATCTCTGATGACAATACAAATTACACTGTGGTTATACAACAATTTTCCGGCATGAAAGGCTGTACAAGAGAAAGATGTGGCTTCTTTGGTGGAGGAATAAGTTTTTCGGTGAGACAAACATACTCAGATGTGAGATACAAAGAAGGAGAAGAAGCCATGGATTCTAGCATCTCTATTAGATCCATATCCGGTGGATCCTCCTAACTTCCTCCTCCTTTATTTTCTTCGCTAGTAATGGACTTATCGCGACTTCATATTTTAGATCTGGATGTGACGGTGGAGATGGGAGATGGGAGAATGGGGGGGGGGGGGGGGGTGGGGAAAGGGGGGGGGGGGGGAGAGAGATGTTTGGTTGGGCTCCGGTAGAGCTCTGCCGGAAAAGATGACCGACATGGACTTCTGTGCTGGACGACGACTGGCCGATAAAGAAGAGAGAGAGAGAGAGAAAAGGAGAGCGACTTGAAGGAGGAGAGAGAGAGAGAGAGAGGGGGGAGATTGAGGGGAAAGATTATATAGTGGAATAACTTTATATATTTGGTATAGCTATGATGGGTAAATTGAAAATTCATTGTAGTTATGAAAGGTAATTAAATTAAAAGGTAACTATTATCCATTAATAACTCTTAAATTAGTTATGGCAGGTAAAAGTTTCTTTTTTCTTTCTGAAAAAGTTACGCGACACATCAAACATTTACACTGTATTTACTTTTTGTAGTTATAGTTTTAGTAAATTTACCATTTATAGCTATATTGGAATCTTATAGAAAATCTATGAGTTAAGAGATTAATTGTTGTGAACTGAAACAAGAGAGCAACAAGCTCTTATAGCTAAGTTGGTTAGTGCGCCTGTTTCGTTAACAAATAGTCGATACGTGTTGTATCCTTTGTATACACTCAAATATCCAGTCGATACAAGTTGTATCCATTGTACAGATCCTTGTATTTCACATTGGTTACAGTTGATACATATTGTATTCGTTGTACGAATGAATACAATTGTTCGAATGAATATAGTTGATACACGTTGTGTTTGTTACACAAACGAATACAGTTGACACAAGTTTTATTTGTTGCACTTTTGAATATAAGTGGTAGAAGTTAGTAACAATTGAATAGTTGCTACGAATTGGTAATTAGGAAAGTTATAGTTACTAGACTCTAAATTATAAGGATTTATGAAAATTTCTGTGACGACCCGTCCGGTCGTTTTGAGAGTTATATTTGAAAATTATGGTATCGGGCCCGTATTTTGGTTTCGGAGCCTTGTACAGGTTTAATATAGTATTTGAGTGATGTCTGTAAAATTTGATAAGAAATGGAGGTCATATGACGTGATTTGGACCCGTAGTTGTGAAATTTGAAACTTTGAAAGTTCTTGAGATTTTTATTTGATTTTAATGCTAAATTGGTTGTTTAAGATGTTATTTTGGCGATTTGATCGCACGAGTAAGTCCGTAGGATATTTTTAGGGTGGTGTGCATGTTTGGTTTGGAGCCCCCAGGGCTGGGGTGAGTTTTGGATAGGCGTCGGAGTGTTTAGGTTTTAGAAAATCTGGTGTGAGTTGTTGTATCTGGTGTGTGCATTTTTCTTCTATGTGAACGCGTGGTAACCCACGCGAACGCGAAGAGTAAACGGGGAAGGGGCAGNCTACAAAGAAATTAATAAAAAAAAAGAAGGAAGAGGGGGGGGGGGGGGGGGGGGGGGGCGCTGGTCAGGGATTGGGTAGGCCTATGCGAACACAACCCTCTGTATGTGAACGCGATGGGCAGGGCTGGCTAAGCCTTCGCGAACGCGTGGCCATACCTGCAAACGCGTAAGTCCTCCTAAGGCAGTTCTCCACGAACGCGACAGGGTTCATGCGAACGCATTGAAAACTGGCTCCCAACACTTAAAACGGTAGAAAAACGGGATTTTAGCCATAACTTCATATTTTCAAAACCAAGGAAGCTTAGGGGCGATTTTTGAAGAGGGATTTCATCACCAAATCATAGGTTTGTGTTCTTTATCTCATTTCCTTCAATTTCCATCAACACCCATTAGATTTCTAGGCCTAAATCTTGTTCTTCAAGGGTAGAAATTAGGGATTATAGGAGAATTAGGGATTTTACAAATTTAGGAAATTAGACCTCGATTTGGGGTCGGATTCCGAAACTAATTACATATTAGGGATCGTGGGTGAATGGGTGGTCGGGTTTCGCTCCGAACCTCATGTTTTGACCAAGCGGGCCCGGGGTCAATTTTTGACTTTTGGGAAGAATGATAGAAAAATCATAATTAAGCATTGGGGTTGAATTATTTAGCATTTATTGATATTCTTAAGTTAATTATGTCTAGATACAATTGAATTGGAGGCGAGTTCTAAAGGGAAAGCGGTAATTGAGGCTTACGTTTTGCCGTGGAATTCGAGGTAAGTGTTTGGCTTAACCTTAAGCTTTAGGGAATAGGTGTTGTGTCCTATTTGCTACGTGTTGGTATCATGTTCAACGTATAGGTGTGGTGACGAGTATCTATACGTTGGTGTCAAGCACGCCTGTGAGTCGAATGTTGTGATTTATATGCCATTTTCATTAAGCACTACCTATGTCTAAATTGATAATTATTCATGCTGAGAGAAATTCCCTGGTATTATCTATTGTTGAGTATGGGTTCAAGTTGAGAACTATTACGTGAAGTCAAGTAATGGGTTCAAGTTGAGAACTATTACGTGAAGTCAAGTAACTAAGTTAGATTGGTTATAGTTGTTTTCCTTGCCGGGATGATATTGATTCTACTATTGTTTTCCCTTGTCGGGACGTTATCGTTTTTATTATTGTTTATGTTATTGATTTCCTTGCCGTATTGATGTTATTGATTTGTTTGGGTGAGGAAGAGTGTTAAAGAACGAAAGGTGATGCCGTGCATGATATTGTGAGAGAGTGTAAAAGCACGAAGGGTGATGTCGTGCCATGATTATGAGAGAGTAAAAGCACGAAGGGTGATGCCGTGCCGTTTCTATTGATTTACAATGAGGATGAGAGTAAAAGCACGAAGGGTGATTCCGTGCACTTGTTTTGTGTTACTATTTCTATGGTGTTGAGTTGATATTTATTTTTTCGCTTTACTTCATTATTTTTATCACTTGAGATTCCCTCCCCTCAGCATGTGTTCCCATTTCCTTGAATTTAGCTTTCTATTTCTTGTTATTATTATTGCTTTTCGTATATGATTAAACTGCACAAGTTACTTGGTTGTCATGTCCTAGCCTCGTCACTACTTCGCCGAGGTTAGGCTAGACACTTACTCAGTACATGGGGTCGGTTGTATTGCTGCTACACTCTGCACTTTTGTGCAGATCCTAGTACAAGACCCTATAGACCTTAGAGTGAGGTGGCTGCCTTAAGTCTAGTGGAGATTCCGAGGTAGTCCTGCAGACGTCCGCAGGCCTTGGCGTCCCCTTTTATCATGTTTCCATTTGTTCTGCTCTTTATTATTTCCGAGACAGATGTATATTTACTTTTGTTCAGGCCCTTATATGTAGTATTCGTAGACAGTCCGTGGAATTGTGACACCAATTCTGGGTGTAGTTATTATGAATTTCGTAATGATACTTACTTAAGTTGTTAGACTTTTGTTCTTTCGCACTTTCATTTTCGCGGATTTTGTATATCACCTGTTAACTGTTATAATAATAAAGGAATAAGGTAAATAATCATTAACGTTGTCTTGCCTAGTGAGTACGATGTTAGGCGCCATCATGGTCCCGACAGTGGAAAATTCGGGTCATGGCAGTTTGTATCGGGTTATAGGATCTGTCGGTATGTTTGTTTGAGGTCCCGATGGATTCAGGGTGATTTCGGGTGGTTGGAGGCTTGATGAGAGTTGAGGGATTGCAGCTAAAGTGCTGTTACTTGTGGTGTAACCGCACTTGCGGAGTGGGAACCGCAGGTGCTAGTCCGCATAAGAGAGGCTTGGATCGCAGATGCGTCTAAGGAGGATTTGGGAAGAGGGCGCATGTGCGATGGCATTCCTGCACTTGCGATGGTTGTAGAAGCGGATTTAGGGGCGCAGGTTCGAGTTTGGACCGCATGTGCGATGTAATACCCGCACACGCCAATAGCGCAAATGCGATCACTTGATCGTAGAAGCGGAGGCATTGTTTAAGTGGGTTCCGCAAAATCAGAGCTTTATCTGTAGATGTGGAGATGGAGCCGCAAGTGTGAGAAGCTTGGGCAAAGTATATAAAAACGTGACTTCGAATCAGTGTTTGCAACCACCAATTCAACATATAAAGCATGAAATAAACTAAATACCACTAACCCATAAACAAATAAGCCTTAAAATTGAAGACTGATTAAATACCTACATTAGGGTTGGGTTACAACCCTAGTTAATGGGAGTACCTACTCATAATTAAAGAAGAAATCAAAGATGGAGATGAATTACATGCCATAAACGTTAATTACAAGAACAAAATCTAAAGTTATAAGCTAAAACTACTCTAAACTTACTCAAAGTGGTAAAGTGATACTGTTCACGAGCTCCCTAATACAAAAGATGACCTAAAAATGTGAAAAAGATCTATTGATACACAACTAAAATTACTGGACATAAATTCCCCTACGCATGTCCCGTGTCGCGCCCCATTTTTCCTCGCGGAGTCCGGGTTTATGACATTTGGTTGAGACAACTCATCCTTTTGGGAAAGGGGTTTGATTTTTTGAAGAGTCGCCACCTAACGATTTTGAGGTGCGTTAAGGCACCTAAGGGGTTCATTTATAACTACATTTGGTAACCAGATATGGGTAAGGGCTTGAAATTATCCTAAGGGGAAGGTCTTAGGCACCCCTCAGGATCCACAAATGTAGTTCCCGGCCAAACAGCTTTATTGTGAATTTGTACAGTTTTACCAAACAAACAAGTAGGGCTCAAGTAATATGGGATTTAAGTCTAAGTACCAGATGATTTGAAAACAATTAATGAAAAGTTAGATTTTGAAAAGAATTATAATCTAAGTATGTGAAAGTAAATGATGTCCTAGGTTTTACAATATGGATCACATCAATGCAATACCCGGTATGACACTCCTCGAAGAGGGGCTAAACGTGGTATTAGCGCACCGGTCATCATATCCATATTCTACCCTTCCCCACTCCGTGAAGGTAGATAAAGCGCGTGTTGTTCACGACATCTATTGCATGTTGTTACCCGTCCCTTGTTATTAGTCCCGGAGGAATTTATGACTTCTATCCTAGAAAAGGGAGGTTCTAGGCAGACCCTTAAGTTTAAAGGTGAAAAATACTAGGGCGACATATAATAAACAAGTAGGACTGCAGATAAAGGAGAGCATGGAAAGAAGGTAAAGGCTCAAGTATACGTCCTCACATATTGCACATAAACAACATGTCTCATACACAAATTAAGGTCTGGATTTAGTTCTAAGCATGGTGTCTAAGTGAAATAGCAGAATCAGATTTATTACATAACTAAGAGAGGAAGTCCTAATCAGGCTTTGCCTTCTGATTTTAGTATGCTGATAGTTAAACATAATCACACAGAAAGGTCTGGTTTTATTTCTTACAGTTGGTTACCTAAGTCTTGCCTAGGTGAAAATAACATGCAACAGTATTCATAGTTGATAACAGCTTCAGGTCGTATACCTAATAACATGCAGTGCTAAGTATTGCAGATAGACTGAATTTGCCAGTTTGTAGAACATGAGGACTGTTTCAGACATGTGTATTTAAACTAGATGTGATTGAATAAGTACGACCCTACAACATGATCTCTAATGCATCATGATGCAAAACAACTTAAACAGGATTTCTAGATGCACATTAAGTTATGCATAGTTTCGAGATAGGCATGAATAACAACTTTAATCGCTGTTTACCTAAAGCAGGGCCCCTACGTATATAGCATGGTTGTAGCATGGTAAGTTCATGAATAACAACTAGTGTTGATTTATTTATCCTAAGGCAGGATTACATTTCATAATATGTTGACAGAATCACATGATAGTAATTTTGTTGCTATTATTAACCCTATAATTAGGATTTCTAAGTGACGTTTCAGAACAGGTAGACATGAGCACATAATAGTAATTCTGTTTCTATCATTAACCCTATAGACAGGATTTCTAAGAGACATTTCAAAACAGGTAGACATGAGGAGGATATCATGATAGCCATTTTTGTTGTTGTTATTCACCCTATAGACAAGATTTTTAAGCGTAATGAGATGTTGAATACCATAAATCCTAAGTAACATGATATGCATGGCATGCTTGGCATGTTGTACCTAAACATGGTTGCTATTGCACATATAGAAAAGGTAAACCTAGAAACAGGATCTCTACCCTTTACTTATACTACAACATGCATATCCCCACCTATTTTCACTATCCAACCCCAGAATCGTTCTTTTACAAATAATTTATTACAAGCCTATGAATACGAATTACATAACTAAGAATAAGAAAAGAAGAAGTTAACTATAGGGAGCCTTCATAATAGGCCCAAACCTCCATGTCCTCAATGCCAATTGTTATTTCACAACCTTTCATAATCCGGGTGTGTAACCACCTGACCGGTCATTTTGCGTTATCGCACCCTGTTCCCCTAAATGATATGATTTATGACTTGCGGGGACGGGTGGTTCAGAGTTCGGACGTGTTTAGAGCAGTATAGGAACACTTAGTTCCTTAAGGTTGGCCTTTTTGGCCAAGTTTGACTTCAGTCAACATTTTGAGTTTACGATCTCATAATCTAGTTTCGACAATTCCAGTAGCTTCGTATGATGATTTATGACTTGGGCGTATGTTCGGAATGTGTTTTGGATGACCCAGTAGCGTTTCGGCGCCCAGTATAAAAATAAGAATTTCCATAAGTTTGAAATTTGGTTTGGAACGTGTTGTTGTGTTATCGAGGTCCGAATGGAATTCTGAGACTGGGAATAGTTCCTTTATGTCATTTACGACTTGCCAGCAAAATTTGGTGTCATTCCGAGTAGTGTAGGTCGGTTCGGCGCATTGATACCGAATTCAAGAACTCAAAGTTCTTAAGTATTGATCTAGGGGTTTTGGGATGTGATTTTGAGTTTTAGCGTTGTTTTGAGTGTTCTGAAGGCTCGAGCGAGTCCGTATTATGATTTGGGACTTGTTGGTATATTTGGACGGGGGCTTGGGTGGGCTCAGGTGCCTCTTGGACACGAAACGAGGCCAAAAACCAGCTGAAAAAGCTGCTGGTGCACCTGTTCTGGTGTGACCGCAGGTGCAGTTTCCCAGTCGCAGGTGCGGGACCGCTCCTGCGGTCCCAGCCTCACAGGTGCGACCCCCAGCGGGAAGCCCATTTCCTGCAAGTGCGGACAAAGTTCCGAAGGAGCGGAGCCGCAAATGCGGTCTCCTCTCCGCAGGTGCTGACCTAGGCCTCCTCGTCCATTTCCGCAAGTGCGGAACCACTGTTAGGAAGTGTGTTTCCTTAAACCACGGAATTCTTCATTGTTTCCTCATTCTTTCCTCCATTAAAAGACTTTGAGAGCTTGGAAAAATGACTCCACGACCCAACCACTGAGAGGTAAGTAAATTCTACCCCAAAGTTAGTTTAATTCATGAATTCTTAGTTAAGTTAACCTTCTAAATTAGTGAAAATAAAGAATTGGGTAGTAACGTAGGGCTTTCGAGAAATTAGGGAATTACTCGTCAATTAGCTATGAAATCAAGTAAAAATCATGTATTAACAATCCTTAGGTTATGGGTGAGTGTTTCCTTCGTGAATTTTCGGAATCCGAACATACGGGCCCGGAGGTGAATTTTTGAATTTCTTCAAGAATGATGAAGTTACTAATTTAAATAGGAGAATTTCCATGCTTTGAGACTAAATTGATGTATTTGTATAACATTTGGCTAGTTTCGAGTCCTCGGGTGTAGAGTTTGGAGTTTCGGGCGCGTTCTTGAACCAGCGAGTAGATTCGACACGAGGTGAGTCTCCTTTATAACCTTGTAAGAGGGATTTGTCCCCATAGGTAATCTAAATTCTATGTGTTGATGTTTGTGGGGGCTACGTACGTACATGGTGACGAGAGTCCGTACATAGCGACTACTATTGTTATGTCCGGTTGTTAGGTCTACATCATGCCTTGTAGTCTTCCTTGAAGTGAATTATATGCATGAATTCATATTACATGTAGCATTGTTTCCCTGAGTTTTATGGAATTGATGAATTTGAGGGAGTTGATTATAGAACGTGATTTTTAGGAGTATTGTGTGTACATGTGACCACTTTGCAATTTACCTTCCGCGAGCGGAGTGTGATTTCCCCCACTCTCATGGGAGTTGACCGTACGCCACTGCGGATTGAAAAATGCACTTATGGTTCGGGTCGTTTGACCCTCGGCACTGCATAGGTATGATTATTTATGGAAAGGGTGAACTTATGGTTCGGGCCGTTCGACCCTCGACAGTGCACATAGATGATTATTTTATGGCTCAGGCCGGTTGTCCTTATCCCGTATGCGTTTGATAGACTATTACTGATTTCATGGATATTGATTTGACAAATTATTTGGCGGAAAATGAAGTAGTAATTGTTTGTTTACTTCTAGCCTATACTTGGATTTCAGTGCCTTATATTTTGCTGCTTTACTACCTTTTCATGCTTATTGCTTTCGTCATATTCTGTTATATTATATTGTTGGACCTTAGTGAGTGTCAAGTCGACCTCTCTTCACTACTTCTTCGAGATTAGACGGGATACTCACTGGTACATATTTATTTATGTACTCATGCTACGCTTCTGTACTTAATTGTACAAGTTCTGAGGCTGGTGCATCTAGTTATCAGACCGGAGCTAGATTCTGATTAGAGTTGGACCTGACATCACAGTGAGCTGCTTCTCCTGACGATCCCCGACAGCACCATGGAGTTTTCTTTTGCTTATTTCCCGTCTATTTCTTTCAGACAGTGGGACTGTATATTATATCTTTTGTACATTCTATTAGTATGCCCGCAGGACTTATGACACTAGTTCCTGGCACACACGTGGTAGTTATTATGGATCACGGACCTGTATATATTGGCTCACGCCTCCTTATGGTTGCTTTTGGTTAAAACTGGCTAATTACCCTTTTCGGTTAATGTTTTAAGTTTTAAACACTTGGTTTTGTTGAAATGTTAATCAAATAAGAAGGAAACCTTAGTAGATTGAGTGTTGGCTTGCCTGACCCTACTGTTGGGCGCCATCACGACCTGAGTTAGGATTTTGGGTTGTGACAACATGGTATCAAAGCTCTAGGTTCACGTAGGTCTCACAAGTCACGGGAAAACCTAGTAGAGTCCTGCGGATCGATACAGAGACGTCTGTATTTATCTCCGGGAGGCTATAGGGTGTTAAGAAATCTCTCTTTATTCATATTCTATCGTGCAATCAATGGTTTACTAAAACTCATCCTTCTATTCTCTCACAGATGGTGAGGACGCGTGCATCCGATGTTCCAGACCCGGGAGATACCGCTACCCCCACCGTCAGAGGCCGTGGCAGAGGCCGGGGGAGGGCATCAGCCTGAGGTAGGGAACGAGGGCGTCCCAGAGATATTCCAGTCGCACCACCACCAGAGGATCCTATCATAGAGGAGCAGGACGAGGTGCCTTCAGCAGATCCTGCTCTAGTGGATTTCATGACGGCGCCAGGCTTCCAGGAGGTCATGGGCCGTATGATGAGATTTATGGACACTATGTCCCAGGCTGGTTTATTTCTAGCAGATCCTGCCACTTCTCAGGCGGGAGGGGGAGTCCAGACCCCTACTTCCCATGCTGCAGGTCAGACAGCAACACTACATCATACCCCGGGTAAATTGCCCGTGGGTGGGGTCTAGCCTGTAGCAGCAGCACCGGAGCCCAGACCAGCTGCGGACGACGATCTGCAGAAGTTATTGGACAGATGGACTCGATTGCACCCTCCAGTCTTCGGGGGTGAGCGAGGCGAGGATGCCCATGATTTTGTGGACAAGTGCAGGGACAGACTGCACAATATGAGGATATTGGAGTCCTATGGAGTAGATTTCACTACCTTTCAGTTGGAGGGCAGAGCTCGTAGATGGCGGCAATCATATATTCTTAGCAGGCTAGCAGATTCTCCTCCTGTCACTTGGGATCAGTTCACGCAGATGTTCCTAGACAGATATATCTCACCCTCTGAGAGGGAAGAGCTGCAGTATCAATTTGAGCAGCTAGAGTAGGGACAGGCGTCCGTGACAGATTATGAGGCCATATTTTCAGAGTTGTCTCGCCATGCACTCATGATACTACCTACTGAGGCCGAGAGAGTGCGGAGATTTGTGACTGGGTTGCATCCAGGTATTAGGACCACCATGGCCCGAGAGGTGGAGATGGGTACTCTTTATCAGCTCGTGGTAGAGATTGATCGCAGGATCGAGGGGTATCGGTCGAGGAGCAGGGGCAGCAGGACAAGAGGGCTAGATTCTCTAGGGACTTCAGAGGTTCCCCAGTTAGGGGCAGATGTCAGTTTGGCAGTAGTCAGCCCATCAAGCCTTCATATTCAGCACCTCCACTACCTCCCCGAGGTGTTCCTGCGAGGCTTCAGTTGAGCGTCATACCAGAGCGTTCCTACCGCCCTCCAGCTATTCAGAGTTCACCCGGCAGGTATTCCAGTCATCAGAGATCCTCCAGTTCCTACTTCAGTGCTATGCCAGAGGGTCCACATCGCTCTCTGGCCATTCAGGGTTCTTCTTCGTGGTAGCAGGCTATGGTACTTGGAGGTTGTTACGAGTGTGGGGAGCCAGTTCATATGAGGAGGCATTGTCCTAGGTTTCGGGGCAAGGCAGTGCAACAGAGTTATCAGCCCATGGGTCCAGCACCAGCAGTCCGGCCACCTAGAGGTGGAGGACTGGTCGGCAGGGGTCGTCCTAGAGGTGGAGGCCAGTCAGGGGGAGGCCAGTCAGCTCCTGTTCACTCTGGTGGTGCTCAGTATTCAGGTGCTCCGGCTAGATTTTATGCTATTCCGGACAGATCAAATGTAGTGGCCTCAGACGCCGTGATCACAGGTATTATCTCAGTATGTGGTAGAAAGGCTTCAGTATTATTTGATCCAGGATCCACCTATTCATATGTTTCAGCATTATTTGCTCATTTTCTGGATGTTCCTCGTGAATACTTGGGTTCTCCTATATATGTGCCCACTCCTGTGGGCGATTCTGTGGTGGTAGACCGGGTCTATCGGTCTTGTGTGATTACATTCTGTGGGTTTGATACCAGAGCGGACCTTCTGTTGCTCGACATGGTTGATTTTGAGGTTATTCTTGGCATGGATTGGCTATCCCCTTATCATGTCGTGCTAGATTGCCATGCCAAGACAGTTACTCTAGCCATGCCCGAGTCGCCTAGGCTGGAGTGGAGAGGTTCCTCAGTTAGTGCAGCCAGTTGGGTTATTTCAATCCTGAAGGCTCGACATATGGTCGAGAAGGGTTGTCTGGCCTATCTTGCTTATGTGCGGGACACCACCGCCGAGTCTTCGATGATTGATTCAGTGCCAGTTGTTTGAGAGTTTTCTGATGTATTTCCTTCAGACCTTCCAGGCATGCCTCCAGATCGTGATATTGATTTCTGTATTGATGTAGCTCCAGGCACTCAACCTATTTCCATTCCCCCGTATCGTATGGCTCCGAAGGAGCTGAAGGAATTGAAGGAGAATCTTGAGGAGTTATTGGCTAAGGGGTTTATCAGACCGAGTGTGCCGTAGGGTTTTCCGGTCCTATTTGTGAAGAAGAAGGATGGGTCTATGCGGATGTGTATTGATTACCGCTAGTTGAACAAGGTTACCATTAAGAACAAGTATCCTTTGCCGCGCATCGATGATTTTTTTGACCAGTTGCAGGGTGCTAGGGTGTTTTCTAATATTGATTTGAGATCGGGATATCATCAGCTGAAAATTCGGGCCTCAGATGTCTCGAAGACTGCTTTCAGTACGAGATACGGCCACTATGAGTTTCTGGTGATGTCCTTTGGCTTAACTAATGCCCCAACAACATTCATGGACTTGATGAATAAGATGTTCAGGCCATATATTAATTCCTTCGTCATTGTCTTTATTGATGACATCTTGATTTACTCCCGTAGCCTGGGGGAGCACGAGCATCATTTGAGAGTTGTGCTCCAGACCTTGAGGGAACAAAAGCTATATGCTAAGTTCTCAAAGTGTGAGTTCTGGTTGGATTCCGTGGCATTTTTGGGGCATGTGGTATCCGGTGAGGGTATCAAGATTGATCCTCAGAAGATCGAGGCAGTTCAGAGTTGGCCGCGTCCTACTTCAGCTACAGTGATCAAGAGCTTCTTGGGCCTAGCAGGCTATTATCGCCGATTTGTGGAGGGGTTTTTTCCGATTGCAGCTCCATTGACTAGATTGACTAAGAAGAATGCCCCGTTCTGATGGTCTGACGAGTGTGAGGCGAGCTTCCAGAAGCTCAAGGCAGCATTGACTTCAACACCAGTTCTGGTATTGCCTGCCGGTTATGGGATGTATATAGTATATTGCGACGCTTCACGCGTTGGCTTGGGGTGTGTGTTGATGCAGGAAAAGAGAGTTATTGATTATGCTTCGCACCAGCTGAAGGTTCATGAGAATAATTACCATGTGCACGATTTGGAGTTGGCGACGATTGTTCATGCTCTTAAGGTTTAGAGGCACTACTTGTATGGAGTGTCCTGTGAGGTTTATACAGACCACCGCAGCTTGCAGCACTTGTTCAAGCAGAGGGATCTTAATTTGAGGCAGCGCAGATGGCTTGAGTTGTTGAAGGATTATGATATCACCATTCTTTATCACCCGGTCAAGGCAAATGCGGTAGCAGATGCCTTGAGCAGGAAGGCAGAGAGTATGGGTAGCTTGGCTTACATTGCAGCGGAGGAGAGACCTCTAGCCTTGGAAATTCAGTCCTTGGCTAATCGCTTGGTGGGGTTAGACCTTTCAGATCCTCATCAAATTCTTGCACATGTGGTTGCTCAGTCTTCGTTATTAGGGGAGATTAAGGCTCGGCAGTATGATGATCCTTGTTTGGCAGAGCTACGGGAGACAGTGGTTTAGGGTAGGGCCAAGGAGATTACTATTGGAGAGAATGGTGTTCTGAGACTTCAGGGTCGTTTATGTGTTCCTAATGTGGAGGGCCTGAGTGAGAGGATTCTAGAGGAGGCACACAGTTCTCGGTATTCTGTTCATCCTGGTGCTAGGAAGATGTATCGTGATTTGAAGCAGCATTTCTGGTGGAGGCGGATGAAGGACATTGTGGGGTATGTGGCTAGGTGTCTTAATTGCCAGCAGGTTAAGTATGAGCACCAGAGGCCAGGAGACCTACTTCAGCAGATGCCCATTCCTGAGTGCAAGTGGGAGCGCATCGCTATGGACTTCATGGTTGGGTTGCCTCAGACTTTGCGGAAGGTTTACGCGGTTTGGGTCATTGTGGATAGGTTGGCCAAATCGGCGCATTTCATCCTAGTAGCTACTACATATACTTCTAAGAGGCTAGCCCAGATCTTCATTCGGGAGATAGTCCGGTTGCACGGTGTGCCGGTGTCCATTATATCAGATCGAGGTCCTCAGTTCACCTCGCACTTCTGGAGAGCA
This sequence comes from Nicotiana undulata, assembly GCA_005239495.1. NCBI lineage: Eukaryota > Viridiplantae > Streptophyta > Magnoliopsida > Solanales > Solanaceae > Nicotiana > Nicotiana undulata. The sequence goes on along the minus strand of ML298024.1, from coordinate 13,354 downwards.
TTGCATAGTGAGATGGGTACCCAGATAGATCTCAGGACAACATTTCACCCTCAGACTGATGGTCAGGCGGAGCGTACAGTTCAGATATTGGAGGACATGCTCAGGGCATGTGTGATTGACTTTGGAGGTCAGTGGGACCAGTTATTGCCCCTGGCCGAGTTTTCTTACAATAACAGTTATCAGTCCAGCATCGAGAAGGCTCCATTTGAGGCTTTGTATGGCCGGTGATGTCATTCTCCTATCGGGTGGTTTGAGCCTGGCGAGGCTAAGTTATATGGCACCGACCTGGTGAGAGATGCTTTGGAGAAAGTGAAGTTAATTCAGGAGAGGCTCCACACAGCACAGTCCAGACAGAAGAGTTACACAGATTAGAGGGTGCTTGACGTATAATTTATGGAGGGAGATAAGGTTCTGTTGAAGGTTTCGCCGATGAAGGGTATTATGAGGTTCGGGAAGAAGGGCACGCTCAGCCCACGGTTTATAGGTCCCTTCGAGATGTTGAGGCGAGTTGGAGAGGTTTCTTATGAGCTAGCCTTACCTCCCAGCTTATCAGAAGTTCATCCGGTTTTCCATGTATCCATGCTCCAGAGGTACCAAGCCGACTTCTCTCACGTGGTTGATTTCAGCACTATTCAGTTAGATGAGAGGTTGCGCTTTGAGGAGGAGCCAATTGCTATTATTGATAGGCATGATCGCCAGTTGAGATCCAAGAGAGTTTCTGCCGTAAAGGTCCAGTGGAGGGGCCAACCAGTCGAGGAAGCGACCTAGGAGTCCGAAGAGGACATGCGGAGCAGATATCCGCACTTATTCAGCACTTCACGTATGATTCTAGACTCGTTCGAGGACGAACGTTTGTTTAGGATGTGGAGAATGTAACAACCCGACTAGTCATTTTGCGTTATCGGACCCCGTTCCCCTAAATGAAACTTCCCATAGCGGCTTATTATAATTTATGAATTGCGGGGACGGGTGGTTCGGAATTTGAAAGTGTTTAGAGCAGTATAGGAACACTTAGTTCCTTAAGGTATGCCTTTTTGGCCAAGTTTGACTTCGGTCAACATTTTGAGTAAACGACCTCGGAATTGAGTTTCGACGGTTCCAGTAGCTTCGTATGATGATTTCGGACTTGGGCGTATGTTCGGAATGGGTTTTGGATGACCCGATAGCGTTTCGGCACCCAATATCAAAATAAGAATTTCCTTAAGTTTGAAATTTGGTTTGGAATGTGTTTTTGTGTTATCGAGGTCTTAATGGAATTCCGAGACCGAGAATAGTTCCGTTATGTCATTTAGGGCTTGCCTGCAAAATTTGGTGTCATTCCGAGTAGTGTGGGTCGATTCGACGCATTAATACTGAATTCGAGAACTTGAAGTTCTTAAGTTATGATTCGAGGGGTTTTGGGATGTGATTTTGAGTTTTAGCATTGTTTTGAGTGTTCCAAAGTCTTGAGCGAGTCCGTATTATGATTTGGGACTTGTTGGTATATTTGGACGGGGGCTCAGGTGGGCCCATGTGCCTCTCGGACACCAAACGAGGCCAAAAACCAGCTGAAAAAGCTACTGGTGCACCTGTTCTGGTGTGACCGCAGGTGCGGTTGCCAGTTGCAGGTGCGGGACCGTTCCTGTGGTCCCTGCCTCACAGGTGCGACCCCCAGCGGGCAACCCATTTCCCGCAGGTGTGGACAAAGTTCCGCAAAAGCGGAGCCGCAAATGCGGTCTCCTCTCCGCAGGTGCGGGCCCAGACCTCCTTGTCAATTTCTGCAGGTGCGAGACTGCAGGTGCGGTCCTTGAGCCGCAGGTGCGGAACCACTGTTAGGAAGTGTGTTTCTTTAAACCATGTGATTCTTCATTGTTTCCTCATTCTTTCCTCCATTAAAAGACTTTGAGAGCTTGGAAAAAGGACTCCACGACCCAACCACTGAGAGGTAAGTAAATTCTACCCCAAAGTTAGTTTAATTCATGAATTCTTAGTTAAGTTAACCTTCTAAATTAGTGAAAATAAAGAATTGGGTAGTAAACTAGGGCTTTCGAGAAATTAGGGAATTACCCGTCAATTAGCTATGAAATCAAGTAAAAATCATGTATTAACAATCCTTAGGTTATGGGTGAGTGTTTCCTCCGTGAATTTTCGAAATCCGAACGTACAAGCCTCGGGGTGAATTTTTGAATTTCTTCAAGAATGATGAAGTTACTAATTTAAATAGGAGAATTTCCATACTTTGAGCATAAATTGATGTATTTGTATAACATTTGGCTAGTTTCGAGTCCTCGGGTGTAGAGTTCGGAGTTTCGGGCGCGTTCTTCAACCGGGGAGTAGATTCGACACGAGGTGAGTCTCCTTTCTAACATTGTAAGAGGGAATTGTCCCCATAGGTAATATAAATGCTATGTGTTGATGTTTGTGGGGGGTTACGTACGTACATGGTGACGAGAGTCCGTACGTAGCGGCTACTATTGTTATTTCCGGGTTGTTAGGCCTACATCATGCCTTGTAGTCTTCCTTGAAGTGAATTATATGCATGAATTCATATTACATGTAGCATTGTTTTCCTGAGTTTTATAGAATTGATGAATTTGAAGGAGTTGACTATAGAACGTGATTTTTAGGAGTATTGTGTGTACATGTGACCGCTTCGCAATTTACCTTCCCCGAGCGGAGTGTGATTTCTCCCACTCTCATGGGAGCGATCCGTACACCACGGCGTATTGAAAAATGCACTTATGGTTCAGGCTGTTCGATCCTCAACAGTGCATAGGTATGATTATTTATGGCAAGGGTGCACTTATGGCTCGGGCCGTTCGACCCTCGGCAGTGCACAAAGATGATTATTTTATGGCTCAGACCGGTTGTCCTTATCTCGTATGCGTTTTATAGGCTGGTACTGATTTCATGGATATTGATTTGACAGATTATTTGGGGGAAAATGAAGTAGTAATTGTTTGTTTACTTCCAGCCTATAATTGGATTTCAGTGCCTTATATTTTGCTGCTTTACTACCTTTTCATGCCTATTGCTTTCGTCATATTCTGTTATATTATATTGTTGGACCTTAGTTAGTGTCAAGTCGACCTATCGTCACTACTTCTTCGCGATTAAACAGGATACTCACTGGGTACATATTTATTTATGTACTCATGCTACGCTTCTGTACTTAAATTGTACAGGTTCTGAGGCTGGTGCATCTGGTTATCATACCGGAGCTAGATTCTGATTAGAGTTGGACCTGACTTCATGGTGACATACTTCTCCTGGCGATCCTCGACAGCACCATGGAGTTTTCTTTTGCTTATTTCTCGTCTATTTCTTTCAGACAGTGGGACTGTATATTATATCTTTTGTACATTCTGATAGTATGCCCGTCGGACTTGTGACACTAGTTCCTGGCACACACGTGGTAGTTATTATGGATCACAGACCTGTATATATTGGCTCACGCCTCCTTATGGTTGCTTTTGGTTAAAAATGGTAATTACCCTTTTCGGTTAATGTTTTAAGTTTTAAACACTTGGCTTTGTTGATATGTTAATCAAATAAGAAGGAAACCTTAGTAGATTGAGTGTTGGCTTGCCTGACCCTGCTGTTGGGCGCCATCACGACCTGAGTTAGGAGTTTGGGTCGTGACAGGGTGTGTCAGAGTTCCCTAAGGACCTCAAGGGATCCCGGGCAGTGCTCACACCCAGATTTCATAGCCAAGATAGAGTAAGTGCAGCGCGGAAGAGTCAGGTCTTGTGTGTCAAAGTTCAGAGGGAGATCAAGGGTCCCAAAGCAACGCTCACACAAGAGGGGAAGAACCTAATGTCTAAGAGTATAGTGAAAGTGCTCATAGTTTGAGGAATTCAAGAGAACAATTTTGAAACAGCTTTCAAAAGTGGAGAGACTTAGTGAAAAATAGCTTTTCGTAACAAAGGTTTAACTGATGAAAATAGTTTTGGAGAAACACCAATCTCAAACAAAAATAAATCCAGCATCACATAAAGGACCCAGGATGGTCCAACAATCACAAACATGGGTGAGAGGGTTTGAGGGAAAAATACAGAGCCTGTATAGCAGGCAGAAGCACATATAGACATGCGATAAGAAGTTCCTAAGGGTTTAAGGGGGTCAAGGATATAGCAAAGTATCAGAACATATCAACACCAAACAACTGAGACCATGATTAAACTAATGTATTAGGCATGGAGATTCACATAAGGAACAAATTCTAAGTATACAGAGACCTATTGGTCATTTATAAGTAAAGCGAAACTAAACATGTAGAAGAGATTCAGAACTCTAATTGCATGTTAAACAGCAAAACAGTAAGTAAAAGCATATCAGAAATACAGGGAATTGAACCAGTAATAGAAACATGTTGGTTTGAGGATTGAAGTCTAAATTAGAACATACCAGTATAATGGAGAAAGCAGTAACACAGATCAGAAGTTAAGAGATGCCCAATAGTTAGCCTTGGCTTGTAGCCGGCTAACTCAAAGTAGTAGCAAGTAGCACAGAAGAGAGAATAAAGAGCAAGTTTAGTGGTGAGAGAGAGAGTGCACAGATTAGTTCGTGTCTGTGTGTGTCTGTGTCAATGCATGAATGGAATATATATATAGTCGGAAGCTGGGTGGAAAACAAGGTAAAAAGCATAATTAACCAGTGATTGTGGGACTTAGTATCAATCAGTACACAATCAGTGCAAGTATCCCCATAATTAAGGGAATCATTCAAACGGTGAGTACTAAATAAGGAAAGACCTTAGCTTAGAAGAATGTAAAATAGTGTAATTATAAAAGGCAATTTGGTATCCTTTAATTGAAGTTTGAACTAAAACGGCTAGTAAGTGAACATAATTAAGGAAAGTTATTATGCACATGACATATAAAGAAACAATTTCAAACCAAATCAAGGATTCGAATAGGCATAGTACCGATTGAAGGGAATTAACACGAATTAATACAGATGCTAGGCAAGAAATCAGAAACCCTAGCACATGAAATTAAGGGTCATAGAGTTACTGAGTGAACAATGAGATAAACAGGAAAGCAAGAGAAAATCAAAGACGAATAACATAAGGTAAAGTTATCAATGATTCACAGGACTCTTGAAACACGCACATATGCAAACACATAGGCAATTCAGTAGTTTTAGGGTTTAGATCCAAAGCTAGGGTTTTCATCACAACGAGCCAGATAAGGAGAAAAACTTAAACAAATCACTAAAACATAGTAGAGACTCTAGGAAGATGCTGAAAAACCATGGGAAAAGTTATTCAAAAACGAACGAAGAGTCATTTTAGAAAATTCAGAGAACCTTTGAGAAAACAACAAAATAGCTTAAAGTATACACAAATCTATCATAGATCTGAAAGAAAATCGGAAAATCTTAGGGGTTAGGGTTCCAAAGAACCCAGAGAAACAAGAAAAACCTTAAAGATGTCATTGGCTTTAGCCGAAAAAGTCATAGTTCTTACTCAGACGGCCGGAGGTGGCCGGAAAATAGCATGAGGGACCATGGGGGAGTTGAACCGCTCCAGGTTCACCTAAGGGACTCAGGGTATCATTAGACTGGCATGGGATGAAGCAAGAGGCCAATAGATGATGAGAAGCCATGGTTTCCGGCAGGGAAAGTGGCCGGAGGAGATGAACAGACTTCATCGTAGAAGAAGAGATGAGGGAAGGTTCTAGAGAGAACCTGGGGATAGAGAGAGAGTAGATAGATGAATGATGGGGTGTGAATGAGAGACGGGGGGAGGGGGGTAGTCATTAGGGGTTATTAATGGAAAGGGTGAATCTGGGCCGTTGATTTGAAATAATCAACGGCTCAGATTGGAATGGGGATTGGGTCGGGTAATTTGGGAATTAGGCTTGGGTAGTTTGGGCTAGTTAATTGGGTTGGGGTCCGGGTGAAATTAGGCTAGAATTGGAATTAAAGGTGGCTATTAGTTAAATACCCGTTAAAAATAGATAAATATCTAATAAAAAATAGCTAATAATTATATAAAAATGAAATTAATGCTAAATAATTGAAATTAAAGTAATTAAATAATATTAAAAATATAAAATGACTATTTATTGAATTAAAATGGTATAAAATGTACATTTAGGCTATAACTGCAAAAAATGTTGTAATTATAGCTAAATAATGCCAAATTGGCTAATTTGTGAAATAATTAAATTCTAATAGGATTAAAGTGATATATTGAGCTAGGAAATATTTTGAAATTATTTATAATATAATTTATGAATATAAAGTACTGAATAAATTGGAAAAGAAATTAATAAAAATATGGAAAATTATGGAAAAATACGAGTCATTATAAAGAGTGGTTTTGGATGGTATATATGAAAATTTAAAATAATTTGGGAAAAAATTGGGTATCAACAGCTACCCCTCTTTACCCGGGAAGGATGAAAGAGTTGCCGGGTAAAGACATGATGGCCAATTTTGACCGAGCAAAATGGTTTGAAGAGATTTAGGCCGCACCCTGGTTTTTGAGCTGCCTACATATCCATGGTTTTGTAGGAATCAGGCCGTATGTAGTTCAGGAGTCATCGACGAAGTATATCGATGAAGTTCTAGAAGTGCGGACACAATGCATGGGACTGGATGAATAAGCGGCTTACGGGGTAGTTAGGAGAACTGGAGCGGGACTGCTCCTGCCAGGATGGTCGTTTCTTGCCGGATTACCTACAAATAAACAATACAAGCATATATTGCGTGTAATTTAAACATGATGCAAGTTCCCGTCGGACCATGAATGATGTCTTTGGACGGTTAAGGATGACGTCCTCAGACCATGACATCATGGGCTATGAATTGCTTGATGCAGGATTCGCAGGCCATGAAAATGATGTTCTCGGGCCACGAGGATGGTGCCTCCGAACCATGACGCCTTTGAATAATGATATGCAAATGATTAAAATAGATCCTCAGGCCATGACATGGTTTTCTCGAGGCATGAAGATGGTGCCTCCGAATGATGACGCCTTTGGATAAGTTGGCGATATTTCAGCCCATGAAGATGCAATAGTATGATGCTAACAAGACAAAGCTTAGTCTTGCAAATTAAAGGGCAGAGCTTAGCCCAAAAGGAAAGCGAAGTAAATGGTGCTTGAGGCAGTAGTTATTCTTGAGAAGTAAATTGGTGGCAGAGCTTAACCTCGGAAGGCAGAATGGTAGCCTTATGCAATGCAGATGGAGACAATGCTTAGTCTCAAAAGGCAGAATGGTATCCTTATGCAATGCAGATGGAGACAGTGCTTAGTCTCGGAAGGCAGAATGGTAGCCTTATGCAACTATGTAGATGGAGGTAGATCTTAACCTCGGAAGGTAGAATGGTAGCCTTATGCAGAGGTGCAGATGTATATGGAGACAACGTTTAGTCTCGGAAGGCAGAATGGTAACCTTATGCAACGATGTAGATGGAGGTAGAGCTTAACCTAGAAAGGAAGAATGGTAGCCTTATGTAGAGATGTAAATGCAGATGGATTAGTCTCGGAAGGCAGAATGGTAGCCTTATGCAAGTTGGAAGGCATAATGGCAGCCTTATGCAAAGATGCGAATGCAGAGGGAGACATCGTTTATCTCGAAAGGCAGAAAGGTAGCCTTATGCAAGAAATAAAACGATTGTAGGAATTCTTAGCTGGTGATAAATTGCGGCATTGTGATTATGGAGCATTATTTGTATTGATAATAGCCGTCGGCAAGTGTGATTCTGAACAATTCGTTCTTCGCGCGGGCATCGAACTTTGGCATTTGCAATTGTGATGAAATTTGTGACTTCTTATCGTGTTTATCCCTTGTGCCTGCATCCAAAGAAAAATCATGAGTTTTGTTAATGGGGGAAGGTTAGATCGTATCCCCGTTGGCGTTTCTTGACTTTTTCGGCTTGATCTGACGATACTCTCTGTATCATTGGGGTAGCGTTTACTAAACAAGCTATTTTCAAGAGTAAATATGCATGACTGTGCAAAGATATAACATAAACATATAATTTAAAATAGTTTTGGATGAACCGACGATCGTGACACGGTTCGAGACATTGCAACCTCTCTTGCTACGGAATTTTGAGGGTCCTCTTCANGGGGGGGGGGGGGGGGGGGGGGGGTTAGTTTGTACCCTCGCTGGTTTTCTTGACTTGCTGGGCTTGATCTGATGATACTGTCTGTATCATTGGGGTAGCGTTGATAAACAAAGTTGTTTCAAGAACAAACATGCATGATTTTGTAAAAGTATAGCATAATGTATAATTTTAAAATAATTTTGGGATGAACCGACGACCGTGACACGGTTCGAGACATTTCAACCTCTCCTGCTACGGAATTTTGAGGTTCCTCCTCAAAATTCTGCCCTAGTTTGATGGGTGAATGCTTCTGACTGTTGCTCGTGCGGCGATCGGCTGAACTTGCTTTAGAATTTTGAGGGTCCTCCTCAAAATTCTGCCCTAGTTTGATGGGTGAATGCTTCTGACTGTTGCTCGTGCGGCGATCGGCTGAACTTGCTTTAGAATTTTGAGGGTCCTCCTCAAAATCCTTCCCCAGTTTCCTATTGCGGGGGAAAAATGAAAATTTTATTGAATTGTGACCGAACCCATAGGCCTTCCTACGTATCCCCTCTTAAACGGGAATCGGGTCAGGCGTAGTTCAATTTACATCATTGATAAAAGCATAAGGATTACACATAGTAATGTTTGAATGCATCTGAATTGATTGGTTTTGGCCAGACTTCTCCTTCCATTTCTACAAGTATAAGTGCTCATCCTGTCAGCACTCGGTGGACCATGTATGGGCCTTGCAAGTTGGGAGAGAACTTCCCTTTGGCTTCATCTTGATGTGGAAAGATCTTCTTTAATACCAGCTTCCCTAGTGTGAATTGTCTCGGCTTGACTTTCTTGTTGAAGGCTCTGGACATTCTGTTCTGATAGAGTTGACCATGACAACCTGCATTCATTCTCTTTCCGTCTATGAGGGCTAGTTACTCATAACGGTTCTTTACCCATTCTGCGTCGCTGAGCTCAGCTTCTTGTATGATTCTTAAGGAGGGAATTTCTACTTCAGTAGGAATGACGACTTCTGTACCATAAACCAGCATGTAGAGGGTTGCCCAGGTCGATGTGCGGACCGTGGTGCAATATCCCAATAGAGCAAATGATAACTTCTCGTGCCACTGCATGTGATTTTCTATCATCTTCCTTAGTATCTTCTTGATGTTTTTATTGGCGGCCTCTACAACTCCATTCATTTGAGGTCGATTGGCTGTGGAATTCTTGTGTTTGATCTTGAAAGTTTCACACATGGCTTTCATCAAGTCGCTGTTGAGATTGGAACCATTGTCGGTGATGATTGACTCTGGAACACCGAACCGACAAACGATGCGGTTGTGGACAAAGTCGACCAAAACTTTCTTAGTAACTGCTTTGTAGGAGGCTACTTCGACCCATTTAGTGAAGTAATCAATGGCTACCAGAATGAACCTGTGTCCATTGGAGGCGGCCGACTCGATTGGTCCAATAATGTCCATGCCCCAGGCGGCGAACGACCATGGTGAACTTATTGCATTAAGCTCGTTTGGAGGTACCTTTATCATATCTGCGTGTATCTGACAGCGGTGGAATTTCCGGACATACTAGATGCAGTCCATTTCCATAGTCATCAAAAAATAACCAGCTCGGAGTATCTTCTTTGCCAAAACAAAACCGTTCATATGTGGACCGCAGGTCCCAGCATGAATTTCCTCTTAATAATCCCAAATTGGGAGTTCTCCTAAATAGGATTCCTCCGTTGTGAAAGAATTTGTTGGATAATCTCCGAAGTGTGCGTTTCTTAGTGGGATTCGCAAGCTCTAGGTACTCTCCTTTCGCCAAATAATCCTTGATATCATGAAACAAAGGCTTTCCGTATGCTTCTTCTTCGACATGGGCACAATAAGCTGGTTGATTATGGATCTTCACGGGAATAGGATCAATGAAATTCTTGTCCGGGTGCTGGATCATTGAGGACAAAGTAGCTAATGCATCGGCGAACTCATTTTTAATTCTAGGAACGTGCCAAAATTTTATCTTCATGAACCTCTTTCTCAATTCTTGCACGTGATGCAGATACAACAATATCTTAGAATTCTTGGTTGCCCATTCTCCTTGTACCTCCAGTAGGTCTGAATCACTAATCACTAACAGCTCTTGAACGTTCATGTTAATGGCCACATTTAGCCCCAGGATGCAGGCCTCATATTCAGCCATGTTGTTGGTGCACAGGGACCTGAGTTTGGCAGATACTGGATAATGCTGACCGGTTTCTGATATTAGGACTGCTCCAATGCCGACTCCTTTGATGTTTGCTGCTCCATCATAGAACATTCTCCAACCGTCATAGGATTCTGCAATGTCTTCTCCTATGAATGATATACGTTTTCAGAGGTTCGTATTCTCCGTCCACAAGGTTCTCAACAAGGTGGTATGCCAGTGCTTGTCCCTTGACCGCTTTCTGAGTCACATAGGTAATGTCGAACTCACTCAGCAGGATTTTTCACTTGGCTAACTTGACAGTGGGCATGGGCTTCTGAAAGATGTACTTCAATGGGTCCATTCTTGATATGAGATATGTCGTATAGGCACAGAAGTAATTCCTCAGGTTTTGAGCGACCCAAGTCAAAGCACAATAGGTGCGTTCCAATAGAGAATACCGGGCCTCATACGGAGTGAACTTCTTGCTGAGATAATAAATAGCTTGCTCCTTCCTTACTGTTTCGCCGTGCTTCCCCACAATGCAACCGAAGGCTCCATCTAATACCGCAAGGTAGAGTAATAGAGGTCTACCTGGCTCAGGAGGTACCAAGACCGGTGGTATTGACAAGTACTCCTTAATTCTGTCAAAAGCCTTCTGGCAATCATCAGTCCATTTGGTTGCAGCATCCTTCTTTAGCATTTTGAAAATCGACTCACATATAACTGTGGATTGTGCTATTAACCGGCTGATGTAGTTAAGCCGTCCAAAGAAACTCAACACATATTTCTTTTTCCTTTGCGGTGGTAATTCTTGAATGGATTTGACCTTTGACGGATCCAGCTCTATTCCTCGGCGGCTGACAATGAACCCGAGCAACTTACCGGCAGGAACCCAGAATGCACACTTCGCGGGATTCAGCTTCAGCTTGTATTTCCGCAACTTATTGAAGAACTTCCTCAAGTCTGCTATGTGATCAGTGGCTTTCTTGGATTTGATAATAACATCATCCACGTATACCTCAATCTCCTTGTGTATCATATCGTGGAAGATAGTAGTCATATCCCTCAAATAGGTGGACCCATCGTTCTTCAAGACGAACAACATCATCTTGTAACAGTACACTCCCCACGGTGTAATGAAAGCCATTTTCTCAGCATCTTCCTCATCCATCCAGATCTGATGATAACCAACGAAGAAATCCATGAATGATTGTTGTTCATGCTTGGCGCAATTGTCAATCAAGATATGTATATTTTGCAAGGGGAAGTCGTCTTTCGGACTGGCCCAATTGAGATCCCGGTAGTCCACACAGACTCTGACCTTCCCATCCTTCTTTGGCACTGGCACAATGTTGGCTAACCATGTCGGGTACTCGATACCCTGAGAACCTTGGCGTTGATCTTCTTGGTAACCTCTTCCTTGATTTTCAAACGCATGTCGGGTTTGCACTTTCTGAGCTTTTTCTTTACCGATGGACACATTGGATTGGTTAGAAATTTGTGAGCCACAATAGACGTACTTAGACCAGTCATGTCATCATACGACCAGGCGAATATATCCTCATACTCTTTCAAAAACTCTGTGTATTCTTTTTTTTCTGATGGTGACAAATGAATGTTGATGCGAGTCTCCTTGACGTTTTCCGAATCTCCTAGGTTGATAACTTCAGTCTCATCCAGGTTGGAATTAGGCATGTTCTCAAAATTCTCAACTTCTCTGACAATTTCATCAGGTACATCATCATGTTCTTCTAAATCGATGTCCTTTTGATGCGTTGTCTCGTTGCATGTCACAATCATTGGTTCATCAAGACAAGTAATAGTAATGCTGTATAGATAAAGTAATGAGAGAAAATGGTAATAATAAATATTGATTCACAAAACATAAAAAGTGCTTTTGATAATTTGAACAAACGTTTTAAAACATTGAAGATCTTATTGCAGAAATAAAAATGCGAAAAGGAAATCATTTAGCAAATGAAAAATAAACAATGCTTGTTCAGCCTTGCTACCCCAGGACTCGTCGGGCCCTGGATGTCCTGACAGTACAATTTTTAAGGAATGATCCTTCGCTCACGGCTTGAATGGAAGGGCCTTCCTCCCCTCCTCATCGAGAATAACACTACAGTCCATGTCATCATCCTCCAGGAATAAGTTCCTCAATCTGGCGAGGGCTTCCTCTTCGTCTGACCCATAAATAATGCCAGCCTGCTGAAAGGTCTGCTCCAGATGTGGTATCGGCTGCTTGGGTAGTAAGGACCGCGCCAAGGTGACGACCAGTTATTAAATTCTTCCCAGGTATATTCGTATCCCAAACCGATAGTTGTACCATGTTTCTTGAGCTTTATGGGTTTGGAGATCCCTTGGAGGTTCTTGCCGAGCCCTTTGCCAGGCTCGTACCCACTCCAGCTTAGTATACTCTCGATTTTGCTGTCCCACAATTTGTCTTTGTCGATAGCATTGACCCGTTCAATGTGGTGGTAAGTTTCTCCACCCAGATTCCTTCTTTCTTCAATCACCGGAATAGTCAGGCGTCCTCAGACGGTTTCTGGACTATGATTGGATTGAGAGTAATTGCTAGTTTCTTTGGATTATCGCCTTCTACTATCAACCCGATCGATCCCTCAGAATCACAGTCGTCTTCTATTTCAATCATGTGGATACCTCCACCCTTATGGTATGGCAGAGGATTGTTGCGGACGTTTGGAGCGGATTCTTTTGCCACAATGATCTTGTTATCAATCAAGGACTGTATTTGGTATTTCAAAGAACGACATTCGTCGATGGTGTGTCCTTTCATGCCGGAGTGGTATGCACAAGATTTGTTTGGGTTAACCCATTGGGACGGATTTTCAGGGGTTGCAGCAGGGATGGGTGTGACATAACCAACAACATTCAGCTTGTCATACAGTTGGTCGATGGGTTCAGCGATGGCGGTATACTGTTTTGGAGGTCTGCGATCAAAATTAGGTCGAGGTCTAGGGACGTTTTGGCGTGCAGGGGGTGATTGACAATGGTATGGTTGAGAATTGTAAGTGTGGTAGACGGGAGCGGGTTGGGAGTATCTGGGTGAAGCAGGTTGATAAGTTAGTGGCGGAGGTGATTGATAAGTTGGTGGCGGAGGTGATTGATAAGTTGGTGGTGGAGCTTGGT
>ML298022.1:0-38207 GCA_005239495.1 Nicotiana undulata | reverse complement strand
CTTGAGCCTAATTATTAGTACCAACCAAATCCATTAGTTTAGATGCTTAAATAAAAAACAAATATGGGAATTGTGAATATGAGTAATTTAACTTGTGTTTAAAGTAGTATGACCTCATTGAGTAATTATTTTTGATTTGCTTGAGGACAAGAAAAAGTCTAAGTTGGGGGTGTTGATGAGTGGTGATTTTACCACTCATTTTAGCCTTTTCTCATTAGATTTTGTATTGTTAAATGATAATTTGAGGTCGTTTTTAGTGTATAATTGCTCTATTTGCAGGAAAATGATGCCATGAAGTGGTTAAGGTCAAATTGGAGTGAAATTGAGCAAAAGAGAGTAAATAAGAGAAAAGAGGGGAGCAATGGCTGAATGTGATCGCATATGCAACATGCGTATCGCATTTTGGACCCAGAGATCGCATACCGTAACAGAAAGAGATGAGTCAAGTTTAATGAGTGAAATGCGGTCGAATATGCGATCGCATATCGCAAATGCGGTTCGCATTTGAGCCGCATCACCATCTGATGCCTGAAGCTACATTGTAAATGCGACGCACGAATGCGATCGCATATCACTAATGCGGACCGCATATCTCAAATGCGACGACCCTCTGGGACCTAGGGTTTTGATGTGCGACGGAGAGAGTGAAGATGCGAATCGCATCCCTGATATGCGATAGGGGTGCGATCGCATATCAGCTCGACGGGGGTGTTTTTGTCCACTTTTAACTCGAATTTTTGGCCCTCTATAAAAAGGAAACCTTGGAAACATCTTAGGCATCTATTAGAGATCGAGTTTTCGACATTTCTTCAGCTTTGTAAATATATTTTGAGTAGAGAAGAACAAGTTTTGAAGCTAGGGCTTTGCACACACACTTGGGTCTTGAAGATTTCACCATTGTGGTTAAGGATTTCTTACCCATTTATGTTTATTTCTTCATTTCCTTGTTTTGTATTGAATATCTAAGTGTGTAGTATTTTTCCAACACTTGAATATGGTTTATGGGAATATTCATGTTTAAAGTGTGGATTAAATACCTTGTTGTGCTTATGTATTGAATGATTTTCATATATTTGTGAAGTGGGTGTTTGTTATTTTAATTATTCTTGTTCTTTAATGTTTCCAAAGGGATTAGCTAACCCTAGGACTCGCCCATTAACTCCGAATTAGTTTTGGAAAAGATTATTTGGGGTTGGGAAAGATTAATTAACAAGAACTTGAGGATTTAACCCTCATTTTATAGATTCTACCTAGGGATAGGATTGAACTACTTGTAGCCAAACTCGGAAGTGCTTAATCTCCTAATTGGGTTAGGGATAATTCAATTAGGAAGTCTTGTTAGTCTTTGGGAAAAGCTAATTAAGAAATGTTATCCGTGGCTAATTAACATTACCCGCTCATATTTGTAAAATCGTGAAATACATTGGATCGTTACTCGAGTGTAATACCCGAAGCATCGATACTTGTTGCCATCTATCATTTTAATTTCTTTCTAGGTTAGTTTATATTTTTGCATTTAGTTATAAAAAATTATCAAAAACCCAAAATCATATTTCTTTGGCATTGCACGATAAGTGATAATTCTATAGCATTCCTAATGCCCTCATATTGTTCTCTGTGGGATTCGACCCCAACCTTGTTGGGTTACTATATTTGACAACGATCGCTTACATTCTTTTAAGGTGTAAATTGAGCGTATCAATAACAGCCTCTGTGCCGTATACCAACATATAAGGAGTTGACCCAGTTGATGTGCGAACCGTGGTGCGGTATCCCATTAAGGAGAATGACAGCTTCTCATGCCCCTGATTGTGCTTCTCTATCATCTTTCTCTGTATCTTCTTGATGTTCTTGTTGGTAGCCTCAACTGCTCCATTCATTTGAGGTCTGTATGCTGTAGAATTCTTGTGATTGATCTTGAAGGCCTCACACATTGTTTTCATCAGGTCACTGTTTAGATTGGAACCATTGTCGGTGATGATTGACTCTGGAACTCTGAACAAACAAACGATGCGGTCGCGGAAGAAATCGGCCACAACTTTCTTAGTAACTTCTTTGTAGGATGCTGCTTCGACCCATTTAGTGAAGTGATCAATGGCGACCAGAATAAACCTGTGTCCGTTGGAGGCTGCAGGTTCGATTGGTCCAATAATATCCATGCCCCAAGCGGCGAATGGCCATGGCGAACTTGTTGCATTAAGATCACTGGGAGGTACCTTTATCATATCCCCATGTATCTGGCATCAGTGGCATTTTCGAACATACCGGATGCAATTCGTTTCCATCGTCATCCAAAAATAACCGGCCCAAAGTATCTTCTTTGCTAGAATGAACCCGTTCATATGAGGACCGCATATACCCGCATGTATTTCCTCCAGCAGTTTTGTTGCTTCTCTTGCTTCGACACATCTTAGCAAACCCAAATCAGGAGTCCTCCTGTACAGGTTCCTCCGCTGTGAAAGAAATTATTTGACAAACTTCGAAGTGTGCGTTTCTGAGTAGCGTTTGCAGGCTCTGGATATTCTCCCTTTGCCAAGTACTCCTTAATATCATGAAACCAAGGCTTTCCGTCTGCTTCTTATTCAACATGGACGCAGTAGGCCGACTGATTGTGGATCCCCACCGGGATACGATCAATGAAGTTCTTGTCTGGATGCTGGATCATAGATTACAAGGTGGCTAGTGCGTCGGCGAACTCATTCTGGATTTTGGGGACGTGCCTGAATTCTATCTTTGTGAACCTATTTCTCAATTCTTATACACGATGTAGATATGGAAATATCTTGGAATTCTTGGTCGCCCATTCTCCTTGGACTTGATGTATCAATAAGTCTGAGTCACCATACACTAATAACTCCTGAACGTTCATGTCGATGGCCAAGTTGAGCCCCAAGATGCAGGCCTCATATTCGGCCATGTTGTTGGTGCAGGGGGACCTGAGTTTGGTGGATATCGGATAATGCTGACCGGCTTATGATATTAAGACAGCTCCAATACCTACGCCTTTGAAGTTTTCGACCCCATCAAAGAACATCCTCCAACCATCGTAGGATTCTGCAATGTCTTCCCCTACGAATGACACTTCTTCATCGGGGAAATACGTTTTCAATGGTTCGTATTCTTCGTCCACAGGATTTTCAGCAAGATGATCTGCTAGTGCTTGTCCCTTGACCGCCTTCCGAGTCACGTAAATATTGTCGAACTCACTTAACAGGATCTCCCATTTGGCCAGTTTGCCAGTAGGCATGGGCTTCTGAAAGATGTATTTCAACGGATCCATCCTTGATATTAGGTACATTGTATATGCACAAAAATAGTGCCTCAACTTCTGTGCGACCCAAGTCAGAGCGCAGCAACTGCGTTCTAGTAGAGACTACCATGCCTCATATGGAGTGAACTTCTTGCTGAGGTAGTAAATTGCTTGCTCCTTTCTTCCTGTCTCGTCATGTTGCCCAAGAACGCCACCGAAAGCTCCATCCAACACAGAAAGGTAGAGTAGCAAAGTTTTACCTGGATCGGGTGGTACCAGGATTGGTGGTGTTAAGAGATACTCCTTGATTCTGTCGAAGGCCCTTTGACAATGTTCGGTCCATTTGGTTACATCATCCTTTCTCAACATCTTGAAAATTTGTTCACAAATGACGGTAGACTGGGCTATGAACATGCTGATGTAATTGAGCCTCCCCAAGAAGCTCATAACATCCTTCTTGTTCTTTGGTGGCGGCAATTCTTGGATGGCTTTGACCTTTGATGGATCCAGTTCTATTCCTCGGCGACTGACAATGAACCCTAGTAACTTGCCAGCAGGAACCCTGAATGCACACTTTGCAGGGTTAAGTTTCAAGTTGTACTTCCTTAACCTGTTGAAGAATTTTCTCAAATCTTCCATATGGTCAGCGACCTTCTTTGATTTGATGATGACGTCATCTACATTTACCTCGATCTCCTTGTGAATCATATCATAAAATATAGTATTCATAACCCTCATGTAGGTGGCCCCTGCATTCTTCAGACCGAATGGCATCATCTTGTAACAATACACTCCCCATGGCGTAATGAACGCCGTTTTCTCAGCATCTTCCTCGTCCATCCAAATCTGATGGTAACCGGCAAAACAATCTACAAAGGACTGCAGCTCATGCTTGGCGCATTTGTCAATTAGGATGTGTATATTTGGCAAGGGGAAGTCATCTTTCGGACTGGCAGGGATGAGATCCCGGTAGTCGACACAGACTTTGACCTTCCCATCCTTCTTTGGCACAAGCACAATGTTGGCTAACCATGTAGGATATTCGACCTCTTCTTTGATTTTCAAGCTCATGTCTGGTTTGAACTTCCTAAGCTTTTGCTTCACCGGTGGGCATGTTTGATTGGTTGGCAGCTTGTGGGCCACAATAGATGTACTGAGGCCAGTCATGTCATCATATGACTAGGCGAATATGTCCTCATATTCTCTTAAGAATTTCGTATATTTCTCCTTTTCCGACGGTGACAGATGAATGCTGATACGTGTTTCTTTGACATTCTCTGCATTTCCCAGGTTGATGACCTCAGTCTCGTCCAAGTTAGACTTAGGTCTATTCTCAAAGTTCTCGACCTCTTTAATAATATCCTCAAGTATATCATCCTCGTCAGACACCGAATCCGTTTGTTGCGTTGCCTCATTGCATGTCACAATCGTTGGTTCATCAAGATAAGTAATAGTAGCAAGTAAATATAAGATTTATAAAGAAACTGGAAATGCTTTGATAAATTGAATAATAGTTTGAACATGGGAGCTCTTTCTTGCAGAAATTAAAAATGCGAAAAGGAAGAAAATTCTTTAAATAAATAAATTGTAAATAATGCTTGTTTTGTTAACCTTGCTACCCCGAGGGTCGACGGGCTTTGGTTGTCCTGACAGACCAATTCTGAGATATGATCCTTTGCTCACGACCTGTATGGAAGGGACTTCCTCCCCCTCCTCTTCAAGAATGACACAGCAGTCCTTCTCCTCATCGTCAAAAAATAAATCCCTCATTGCTGCTAATGCTTCCTCTTCATCCGTACAGTAGATGATATCAACTTGTTGGAAAGTTTGCTCCAAGTGAGGTATTGGCTGCTCCAATGGGTAGTAGGGGCCGCGCCATGGTGGCGACCAATTCTTGAATTCCTTCCAAGTTGACTTGTACCCCAGACCGAATCTGTACTGTGCTTCTTAAGTTTTATTGGCTTCGTTATTCCCTGGAGATTCTTACCGAGCCCTTTACCTGGCTCGTACCCTTCCCAGTTTAAGATGCTCTCAATCTTACTGTCCTACCACTTGTCCTTATCAATGGCGTTAACTCGTTCAATGTTGTGGTAGATCTCTCAACCCAACTTCCTTCTTCCATCGATGACCAAAATGGTCTGGCGACCGTAGATATGGTTGCTACCGTCGCCATGAATTATTACCTCTTGGTGATTCCATTCGAACTTCACAGCTTGAGGTAGGGTTTATGCCATGGCCCCAACAACGTGGATCCAAGGTCATCCTAATAGTAAGTTGTAAGATGCAGGAACATCTATTACTTGGAAATCTACATCGAACCAAGTTGGTCCCATCTGTAAGCACAAGGTGATTTCTCCCATGGTGGACCTCTGCGAACCATCGAAGGCTTTTAAGTTGATCTCTCCTTTCTTTATCACGTGTAGACTTTTGCCCAATTTCTTGAGCGTGACCAGCAGACAGATGTTGAGGCTGGAACCCCCATCACTTAGGATCCTTGTGATGAAATGATCCTCACATTGTACCGTGATGTGTAGTGCTCTGTTATGCCCTAACCCCTCAGGCGGTAGCTCATCTTCATGGAAAGTGATCTTGTGGCTTTCCAGTACCTGGCCCACCATGTTGTCCATCTCCCGGCTGGTGTTATTGTCCGGTACGTATGCTTCACTCAGCACCTTTAACAAGGCACTCCTGTGTGTTTCAGAGTTCTGTAATAGGGAGAGAATGGATATCTGAGCGGGTGTCTTGTTCAACTGGTCGAGGATTGAATACTCCTTGGCTTGTATCTTTTTCCAATGATCGTCTGAACCTGTCTCAAGGGTGGGAGGACGGTTGGCGGCCTGCTTGCTAGACTCAGCCAAATATTCAGGGGTATAAACTCTACCAGTTCTTGTCATCCCTTGTGCGGCAATGGCCTCCTCAGACTTGCCTTCACCTTTCCTCCTCGCTTCAGCGGTGTAGTCCCATTGGATGGCGTTTGAGTAGAAGGGTGGCGTTGTTGACATTGCCACTGGAATAGGTGTGGTCATTCTTATTCCCACCGGAGTATATGTTATGGGTGTCCGGACTACAACTTCGAGCGGCCGTACAAACTCAACTTTGGTTGGGATTGGGGCCTTTCCTTTGGCGGGCGGTCTCGATTAAAACTCAAGTGGGATGGACATGTTTACCTCAGCATCCTCGGATGGCTGCATCTAAACCACAATCGGGTTGATAGTAACTGCGGGCTTCTTCGGATCACCCTCTGCAATCATCCCAATTGATCCCTCGGGATCCCAATCATCATCTACCTCAATCATATGGACACCACCTTTATGGTTGGGCAGCGAATTATTGCGAACATTAGGAGAAGGGTTCTTGGCTACAATGATCTTGTTGTCTATGAGAGCTTGTATCTTGTCCTTCAAGGAACGACATTCCTCGATGGTGTGTCCCTTCATGCCGGAATGGTAAGCACAAGATTTATTTGGGTTGACCCACTAAGAAGGGTTCTCAGGGGTGGCAGCAAGAATGGGTGTGACAAAACCAGCGGCTTTGAGCTTTTCATACAACTGGTCAATAGGCTCGGCTATGTCGGTATACTGTTTTGGAGGGTGACGATCAAAGTTAGGGAGGGGTCTCTGGAAGTTTTTGCGAGTGGGTGGTGATTGGTAGTGAGAAGGTTGGGAATTATAGGCATTGTAAACGAGAGCTGGTTGGGAATATCTAGGCGAGGTAGGCTGATATGTGGGTAACGGTGCTTGGTTGAGGTGATGATGCTTGGTAACTTGGCGCTGGTTGGTATGTGAATGAAGGTGTGGGATAGACTTGGTATTTAGGAGGGGATTTGGCTTGTTGTGCTACCATCACGGCCCCTAGATCCTTCTTCCTGGACACACCACCAGATTACAGAGCTTTATTAGTAGCTAGTAAAGCTTCAAAGTTGGTGACCATACCACTTTTGATTCCCTCTTCGATTCGCTCTCCCAACTTGATGATATCAGAGAACTTGTGACCCTCGACCATCATCAGTCGCTCATAGTATTGAGGATCCTGACCTCGCACAAAGAACTTCTTCATTTGTTCCTCTTCTAAGGCCGGTCTGACCTTGGCAGCTTCTGACCTCCAACGAGTAGCATACTCGCGAAAGGTCTCTGTTGGTTTCTTCTTTAGGTTCTGGATGTAGAATACATCCGGTGCATTCTCCATGTTGAACCGGAATCTATCCATGAAGTCCGTTGCCATGCTTACCCAATTAGACCATTTCTTTGGATCTTGGTTGATGTACCAGGACAATGCATCTCCTTTTAAGATCCTCATGAAGAGTTTCATGCAGATTCTTTCATCTTTTCCCACACCGACCATTTTGTCACAATAAGTCCTCAGATGGGCTCTTGGATCACCAGTACCATCGAACATCTCAAACTTAGGAGGTTTGTACCCCTCGGGCAGTTCGACAACAGGTTGTATGCAAAGATCTTCATAATTCAACCCCTCAATCCCTTTAACTCCTTCGACGCCCTAAACTCGGTTGGTCAATTTCTTGAGTTCCTCGGCCAGATCCATGATGAGCCTATCCTTCTTGTCGGACTTAGGGGTATACAGTGTGGAATGTGCCACGGTTTCCACATAAATGGGATTATCGTAAGCCTAGAAGTGGTCTTTTGTCTGATCCTGGAGAGGTGGAGTGTTATGGTGACAGGCATTGCAGTGTGCTGGAGGGACCGGGTCCTTGGGGTGATTTGGTTGTTTAGGGATGTTTTGTGATAAAGTGGGGTTTGGAGCATTTGGTAAGTGGATGTCTGGAACATTGAGGGAAAGTGATAAGTGAGCCAAATTCTTGACTTGGTCAAGTTCCTCTTGGAACTTCAATAGATTCTTTTCCAGTGGAGACATACCCTCGTGCAGAATCTGAATACCACGACCATCAGTGGTCTCAACCTGTTCATCCCTGTTGTCTTTTCTGGTGCCGCTTGCATTTGCCATCATAATTTTACCCTTGCTTTTTTCCTTTCGGAGGACTGGGAGGAGGAGTAGGAGGAGGGCCCTTTGATCTTGTGCGGTAGGCGGATGATGCCAAAATACACGAACTAACCTTTGGGGAGGGCAATAATAAATAAAGAGAAACAAAAGGTAAGGAAGTCAGTGAGGATTATAAAACATATTGCGGTAATTTAAACACGTAATGCGAAAATGTAAAACGCATCCTAAGTTAGGGAACCTCTTTGTGCCCGAGGTAGGCCTAGTGATAAATTAATTTGGAGAACTTGAAATGCTAAATGCCTCATTTTATTGATGATAGAAACGACTTTAAATATGCGAAAAATAAAAGTCACTAATGGCCAATGGCCTTATTACATCAAAAGAGACAAAATAAAGAACACCCCTATCTACTTGGTTCCAGAAGGACCTTCCCCAGATTCGGCATTCCTGCTCCCTTTGATCAGCTTTCCCAACTCGCGAAGTCCCAGCAGCAAGTAGGTCCTGGCTAGATATCCTCCCTCGGATCCTTCAGCCTTTTTGCAGTCCTCGATCCTCTTGATGAACTTTTCCTCCAGCTCGACTATCCCTCACTCCAAGTACCCTAGCCTCTTGTTGGAGCTGATAGCCATATCCTTCCATTCCTCGATCAGCTTTATGCTGGACTCGTGTATCTGGTGATGATTATCTTCACATTCACGGAGCCTCTTGCGTAGACTGTTGAATTTAACTTGCGCTTCGGCCTTCTCATCTATGACCCGGTGACCCTTAGCGAATCCTGGCTCGAATTGGCCCTCCATATCTTCTTCTAACCAGCTTAGATAGAAAGGAGTACAACCGGCATGATACCTGTCTGGCTCAATGGTGTCTTTATCCAGTACAATCTTGCAGTGCCACAAATGCTGGGCTTGGCACTTGTGAGGGTTGTCGTCGTCCTGGAAGTCTGCTCGAAGATGTCTCATCTTCTCAACCCTAGGTATAACCTGCCGCCTCCCTGCTTGCCTCATAAATCGGAGAGGGACGTAAGGGTACGTTCCCCTCAGACCAATCAATATAAAAAATGAAGCGTCTCGGGATCGGATGATAAATTCGTCCGGTGGGAACCATTCAAACATCCACTGAATCTGGTCCTCGGTCAAATTTCACAGTAACTCAACCCATCCCTCGGCATTTTCCAGCTGAGCGAACATGTCTGGAATATAGTTCATTCGCTTTGGGTGGTGGAAGGCGATATGGTCATCCCAGATTCTTCGATGGATGTCTTGTCGGTAGTCACCCCTTTGCAGGTGTTCAGTGAGCCAAAGTTGAAGCAGTAAGTTGCAACCTTCAAAGTGTTTTGCTCCCCGTTGACACTTTTCTAAGGCTTGGTATATGTCTGCAATGATCATAGGCACAATGCTAAAGTCCTTTCCGTTGATCCCCTCCATTAAAGTCTTAGTGACCATGGCCAACCTAGTGTGAATCCTCTCCTTCTTTTTCGGGAACACCATTAAACCCAGAAAACAAGCCATGAAAGCAAACCCTCGGTGATGGATGTGCCCTAGAGAAGTGAGGGCAAACTCATCCTGATAAGTGCGGTATGATTTTCTATGACCGAACCTTTCGTACAAGTAATCAAAAGGGATGTACGAATCCTTTAAACATACCAAGTTCGGATTTTTCTTTAATCGCAACATTTTGAGAAAACCCCGGACTATGCGATTCTCAGGCATCAGCAACCCTGGAGATTCCCAAGCCAAACCGGCCAAACCTCCTATTTCTTCTAGCAGCGGTGTCATTTCATTATTTTCCAAGCGGAATGCTGACCGATCGCAATCCCAGAATAGGGTAGCAGCCTTTATCATCATTTTGTTAGGCTGAATTTCCAAAAGAGAGGGCAGGTTGCCCAAGTGTTTCCTGACGAGTGCTTTGTCGCTGGAGTGAAGATCCTCCCACCAGTTTAAAAATCTGGGGTGGATGTTGGCGACCATGCCGAATCTAGGTATTTCCTGCCTCATTTCTGTAAAACAAAAAGGGTTAGACCCTTACCCCCACCGGACTCGACTATTTAACATCAATAATTAGCAAAGAGCATTTAGTTCCTCAAATAAATGCACAGAACGTGAAGGTGTCCGTTTGGGTTCCAGGAAAACCCAATGGACTTTGGACAAGGCTATCTTAAAGGCTATGGTGCGGACAACACATTAGCCTGGCTAGGTTTGACCATGATGCATGCAACATTACAATAGAGTAAGGTTTCTATGGGGTTTTAGACCGCTACCCTTGAGCCGACAACTCAAGGGGGAAGGCAAAGAACTGTCGGCTGCACCGCTGATCGACTAGTTTTACCGCAAATATGCCTTTTCGAATTTAGGGGGTAGTAATATTGGAATAGCACAACCACTCATTGTAAGCGTTGCTATAGGATTTTTGTTTGGCACGGGTGGAATATTAATGCGGAGCATGATATGCAATAAATATCATTTAAACAAATAGGCATGTATTTTCACGTTGAGGAAAGCGGTAAAGAAAGGAAATACAATAGTTACAATGGAAAGCAGTTACAAAGAAAACATAAAGATATGTCAGTTTCGTTCAGGTGAAATAAATACTTGCAAAAGTTAAACAGTTAACAGCATATAAAGGGGAATGGGAAAAAGCGTATGCATTTAAATGAAATTAAAGATCCAAATTCACAAAGCAACTTGTAATGGTATAAGCCTAGGGAAAGTCCCCAGCAGAGTCGCCATGCTGTCGCGCCCCCCTTTTTCCTCCACACAGGTTAGGTATGGAGAGATCGGGTTTATGACATTTTGGACAACTCCTTAAAGGAAGAGGTTTAAGGAAGAGTCACCACCTAACGATTTCATGGTGCGTTAGGGCACCTAAAGTAAATAACTCATGAACTAGTTTGCATTATCAGAGAATGGGTAAGGGCTTGAAGTTATCCCAAGGGGAAGGTGTTAGGCAGCTCTCAAGATCCACAACTGTGGGTCCCAGCCAAGAAGTTTTGTGAATTTGGACAGTAAACAAATGACAAGCAAGGCTCACGTAAGAGGGGATTTCAAGTAAATGCTGAAATTGTCAAAAGAATTTTAAGGAATAGTAAAGTAAAATCATTTGAATGAAAATGTCCTAGGTTTAAAGTAATACGGATCACATCAGTGCAATACCCGATATGTCACGCCTCGAAGAGGGGCTACACGTGGTATTAGCGCACCGGTCATCATAGTCATATTCTTCCCGCCCCGTTAAGGTATTTAAAATGCGTGTGTCGGTCACGAAGCTTATTGCGTGCTATTACCCGTCCCATTCAAGTCCTGGAGGGTATTTAGGACTACTAATCCTACAAGGTGAGTACTAGGCTGAACCCCTAGGTTTAAAGGGTAAAATTCTAAGCGACATGTAAAACAAATAGGACTACAGATATGGAGGAACACATAAGGGCAGATACGGGGCTCACAAATCCCTCCACAAGAAAACACGTAAATAGCACGTCTCAAACACAACCAAGGTCTCAAAGTCAGGATTTAAAACAGGAGTTTTTGAGTTGAAAATCAGTATGGATTCAGCAGTTTAGAAAAGGGGATGCCTTTTCGAAAACTCAGAAATAAAGCAGGAAGTTCAGTTTTAAACAGAGTAGTTAAAAAGAAGAGTGATTGATTTTAGATTCCAGTAAGTAACAGAAAAATGCACAGCAGTTCAATGAAGTCCTCAGTAAAGCAAATGAAGAAACTTTAGAAAATTTCAGTAAAGCATGATTTTGAATGACAAAGTGATTTAAAGGGGCAAGTGACTTTTGGAAGATCCAGTAGTTTGAAGCAGAATATGAGTAAGTAGTTTAAGGAAGACTTTAGTAAAAGGAGAGTAAGTAAACGTTTTCATGAAACAATAGTAATAAAAATATTGAGCAGGCATTTGATGGAACGGAACGATTTTTGCAAAGAGTGGAAACTGCCTTTGAAACCCAGTAATTCGAAAACACATAGAGCAATAATCTAATAACTTAGTTAAAGAGGAAATGAATGCATGATTTCCAGATCAGTGTTTGAAAACAGTAGAGAAGGAGTTTTTAGGAAATAAGGTGAACTTTAGAAAGAGATAAAACAGGAATGAAAAGCATCAAAGTTTAAGAATTTCAAAAAGGGACGGATTGGTTCTAATACCAGCAAAGTGAAACACGATTAGGTTTTGGTTTTAATAATGTATTAGGCCTAAAGTTTGCCTAGGCGTTCGTATACATTGCCTATTTGTTTAAAAGTGAGCATGCAGACTTCAGTTCCAATTTTAAGAGAGGTGATGCTATATTTGCAAATCGTTTCAACAATTTGACCACATTTTAGCGAGATTACCAGATTAGATACATGTTAACTAAGTGTTCAGAAAAATATAAATTGACACAAACATGCTGAAAGGCAAGGTCCTAAAGAACATGATATCTAATGCACACAAGGATACCTAAAGACATGGTTTCTAAATGTAATGCTTATGGAATTTAGTAGTCGTACATTATATCATTTGTTGTAGTTATTACCTATGAATAGGGCTTATAAAATGACAGAAACATAATAGACATGCTGAAATAACGTACCTAAACATGATTTCTATTGCATGATATGCATGTCCTAAATAGGATACTATTGCACACATAGGGAAATAAATCCTATAGTCATGATTTCTACTTGTTACTATACTAAACATGCGTAACCCCTTCCCATATCCACTATCCAGCCCTAATTATTCGTTTACAAATAATTACAGACCAAGAATAATAAATTACATCACTTAAAGGAAAATAAGAAGCTAATTCTATAGGGAGCCTTCAATCCGACCCATATCTCCCAACCTCAATCCTTTCGAGTTTCACAGCCTTTCATGGTCCGGGTGCGGCAAATCTCCCTAAGAACCTCGTAGGTCCCTGGCCAATACTAGCACCCATATATATTTTCTAAAGTTGAGCACGTGTAGTGTGGATTACCAGCCTTAGTGTGTCAAAGTTCAGAGGGAACTCAATATTCCTAAGCAATGCTTACACTTAGGGGGTAGAACCTAAGTTTCTAGGAGTAGTGAGAAGTGCCAAGATTGTATTTGAAAGAGAAAAAGAGTTTTTGAAAGACAGGATCCAGTTGGAAGAGCTTACAAACTGAAGATTTATTTTAACATAATAGCTTTTTGAAAACAGTTGTAGTTTCTGAGAAGAACATATCAGAACAAGGTTAGCAATACGAAGAGAATGGGGATTGGAACAAATAGGTCACATAATAGGCAAGAGAAGATGCATAGATTCAATAAAGCTTGTTTAAACATAGTTGCACAAATCAGAGAAATTCAGGGGATAGATAAGCCACATAGTAATAAAGAAGAGATGCATAGATTTAGTAAAACTTGTTTAAACATAGTTGCACAAATCAGAGGGGTTCATGGAATCAGGAAATGGCCAAGTTTAAACATGACAATAGACAGTAATAGGATACTGGCATAACAGGTACAAATCAAGAATAAACAACAATCCTAGAAGCATTAGCATGTAAATCTTAAAGAGATGAAGCATGGTGAGTATTGAAAGCTAAACAAGACACTTATTTGCAAGTTGAACAGTAGAAAGCACAAGTAGAAGACAATTAGGAATATGATAAACTCAAGCAATAATAAACACACTGGTTTGAGACTTGGAATTTAATTAGAACATACCAGTGAGAAAAAAAGTAAGCAGAATGAAAGAGCAAAATGAGCACAATGGTTATCCTTGGCTTATGGCCGGCTAACAGTAACCAAGAGCAAAGAGAGCAGTAGTAGAGCAAAGAGTTTTGTAAGAGAGAGTAAGTTCTTAACACAAGTCTGTGTGTGTGTGAGAAGATTAGAATAGTGTTATTGTTCGTTCTTTGTTTAATGAAAGAGCATGAGTACTTATAGTTGAAAACATGTGATCAAATAAGGTAAGAATCACAAATGCATGGTAATAAGAGAAGGCAGAATCCCAATCAGTCAGGAAATCGATGACACGGTTCCCTTGAATTATTGGATTCAAACTCAGAAATGGTAAAGACATGCAGCCACATAAGGTAAATAAAAATCAGTAAAAGGTTTAAATAAGGAAGGAATCCAGGTCTGTTAAGTAACAGGGGACTCGAAATTAATCAACCAAAGAATCAATATATTCATTCCCTTAAATCAAGGGATTCAATCTCAAACGGTAATACATATAGGCAAGGTAAAAGATCAGTCAAGACTCACTTTAAGGAAAAAATTAGGTTCACTAAGCAATAGAGTAGACAATTAAGACCAAGTTCAGAGCTTCCAATTAAGGAGTGTTTTATTGAAGTCAATCAATCTAAACAAACGCGTAGCACTCATCAAAATAGGGAAATCAGAATCAGTTAGAAGGGAATTGCTAAACCCTACTCCAATCATATAAATAAAGAAGGCAAACAGTTGTATCAACAGGAAGGCATATCAATATTGACAGTAAGAGGCCGGAGATAAACACACATACAAACATAATCACCCAGAGATGCCACAAACAAACTAAAGAATCATTCGAAGCATGATAATCACATAAAAGCTATAGCAAGAATCGAGTAGTCAAGCCAACATGAAGAAGCAAACATAGAAGTCTAAGAACATAGAATCAGTAGACATACAAAGGGAAAGTTCAAACAAAAAGAGGAAATCAGTTTAATCCAGTACAATAAAGCTTAGAGGAAACCCTAATTTTAAAAAGTACGCAAAAATGATTCAAAACTGATAGATCTTAAAGATTGAGTTGAAAATAGTGTAAAACATAAGGAATAAGCTTAAAATTGCTAAAAATAACAGAGATTTAAAAGTTTTAGGTCAAAACTAGGGTTTCATAAGAAACTAGAGAAAAGTAGGAGAACCTGTCGTGAAACTCAGGGATAGTGGTAGTTTTGGCATGATAGTGTCAAAACCCACCGGAGTGGCCGAAAATAAACCAAGCAGCAGCTCCAGTAGTGAGTTGGGACAGGGTTGAAACCTTCGAAGGCTTTAGATATGAAGTGAACCGGAGAGAGGAGGCCTCATGGAGGCTGGTGGTCGAAAGGATGGTGGTCATAGGTGGCCGGAGAAGGGAGGGGGTCCATCAGAGTAGAGGAGCCAAGGAGGCTTCTAGAGAAAGCTAGAGAGAGTAACATAGAGATAGAGAGAGATGAAGAGTCTCGAAAATGAGACGGGGGAAGGGGGGAGGTGAGAGTTAATTATGGAGAGGAGGGATCTGGGCCGTTGATCTTATTTGATAAACGACTCAGATTTAATTAGGGGTTGGGCCGGGTATTTGATTGGGATTTGGGTTGGGTAATATGGTTGTTAAATCTGATGGGTTGGGGTTAAAATTGGCTAGGTTTTAAAATAAAAGTGGCTAGATATTCCCATAAAATAGATAATTAATTGACTAAAATAGCCCATAATTATATAAAAAATGAAATCAAGTTAAAATAGGTAAAATCACAGTAATTAACTAATATTAAGTGTAAAAATGCATAAATTTCGAATTGAAATAATGCAAAAAATGTCCAATTGGGACATAATTATAAAATTGTTGTAATTGAAATTAAATATGACCCAATTGACTAATTTGTGAAATAAGTGAATTTTATTGGATAAGGAATAATATAAATAACATACTGAGCTAGGAAATATTTTAAAATTATTTCTAGCATAATTTATGAATTATTTAAACAGGAAAATAATTTAATAAGAAATACGGAAAAATAGGGAAACATGCTCATTATTACAAAGAGTAATTTTGAAAGCTGGTATGCAAGTTTGAAAAAATAATTTGAGGAAAAATTGGGTATCAACAACACGCTCGTTGCGATGGTAGGTTTCTCCACCTAATTTCCATCTGTTTTCTACCACCGAAACAATTTGACTGGTGTAAATAGGGTTGCTCCCATCTACATGGATGATCACTTCTTGATGGTTCCATTCAAATTTTACAGCGTGGTGCAAGGTAGATCCAACAGCCCCAGCGGCATGTATCCAAGGCCGTCCCATCAGTAGATTGTAGGAGGCGGATATGTCTAGCACATGAAATTCAACATCAAACCAGGTAGGACCCATCTGCAAGCACATATTAGTTTCTCCAATGGTGGCTCTTTGAGACCCATCGAACGCTTTCACATTCATAGTCCCTGCTCGTGTATTATGTAGGCCTTTGCCCAACCTCTTCAGAGTTGTCAACGGGCAAATGTTGAGGCTGGATCCTCCGTCTATCAGAACTCTGGAGATGAACTTATCTTCACATTACACTGTGATATGCAGTGCCCTGTTGTGGCTTAACCCTTTAGGTGGCAACTCATCCTCATGGATAGTGATCTTGTGGCTTTCCAGCACTTGTCCCACCACATTGGCCATTTCTCCACTAGTGATGTTGTTGGGAACATATGCTTCATTCAGTACCTTCACCAGAGCATTCCTGTGTGCCTCAGAATTTTGCAGCAATGGCAGAATAGGTATCTGGGCGGGAGTCTTGTTCAGATGATCAAAAACAGAGTACTCCCTTGCTTGCACTTTCCACCAAAGGTCATCTGGACCACTCTCAATGACGGGCAATTTGTTGGAAGCTTGTTTACCGGTCTCTCCCAAATATTCAGGTGTGTAAATCCTTCATGTTCTGGACATTCCTTGAGCAGCGCCGAACTCTTCCATCTTTGCTTTTCCCTTTCTTCTAGCCTCGGCAACATAATCCCAAGGTACAACATTTGAACTTAAGGGTGGTTTATATGCCACCATTATAGTGAATAATTCGGTTGATCCCGCAGGATCCCACTCTTCATCAGTTTCTATTACATTGACTCTTTCACCCCTACAATCTGGGAGGGGATTGTTGCGGACATTGGGTGAATTTCCTTTGCCTATATGGCCTTGGTATCAATCAGTGTTTGGATCTTGTCTTTTAAGGTGCGACACTCATCAACAATGTGTCCCTTCATACCGGAACGGTACGCACATGTCTTGTTTGGATTGACCCATTGAGAGAAGTTTTCATAGCCACAACGGGAATAGGGGTGACATATCCAGCAACTTTTAATCTTTCGTACAACTGGTCTATGGGTTCAGCAATAGCGGTGTATTGTCTGGGTGGTTTGCGGTCAAAATTAGGCTTGGGTTTTTGATAGTTTGGACGAGATGGAGGTGAATGATAATAGGGTGGTTGGGTATTATAGGTGTGGTAGGTGGTAGAAGGTTGAGGATATCTAGGAGGTGAAGGTTGGTATGTGGGTGGAGGTGTTTGGTATACAAATGGAGATTTTTGACCTTGGGCAACCATTACGGTCCCCACTTCTTTCTTCTTCGATATACCACCTAATTTGAGTGCCTTTTTCATGGCCTGCAGTGCCTCGAAATTTGTCACCATTCCACTTTTGATACCTTCCTCGATCCTTTCTCCGAGCTTGATGATATCGAGAACTTATGATTCTCAATGACAATTAACCTTTCATAATATTGTGGATCCTTTGCTCTGACAAAGAACTTGTTCATCTGCTCCTCATCTAATGTTGGCCTGGCCTTCGCTGCTTCTGACCTCCACCGAGTAGCATACTCGCTGAAAGTCTCAATTGTCTTCTTCTAGAGATTCTGGATATAGAAATAATTCGTTGCATTTTCCGTGTTGAATCTAAATCAATCCATGAAGTCTGACGCCATGATCAACCAATTATCCCATTTCTTGGGATTCTGGCTTATATGCCAAGATAGAGCATATCCATAAAGGCTTCTCATGTATAGCTTCAAGCGAATCCTCTCATCCTTTCCAACCCTTACGAGCTTGTCACAGTAGGCTCTTAAATGAACCTTGGACTAACCCATTCCATTAAACATTTCGAACTTAGGAGGTTTGTAACCCTCCGGCAGTCATCTAGCTGTATGCACAAATCTTCATAATTCAGACCTTCAATTCCTTTACCTCCTTCAACACCTTGAACTCGACTTGTTAGTTTCTTGAGTTCCTCTGCCATGTTCTTTATGAGTAGGTCCTTCTCGGCAAATTCCGGTGTATATGAGATTGGTTGAGTGGAGTGGGGTAAGGTTTCTACGTATATGGGGTTGTTTTGGTGAATGCCAGGAGTTTGGGTACAGTGGTGATCGTTTGTTGAATTTTGGGGATCAGGGATATGTTGTGGGGTATTATGAGGGGTGTGATAAGTGGTTTGCGAATACTGAGTGGGGAAATGCTGATGTTGAGGAGGTGTGGGTATGAGTAAAGGATTTGGAGGAGGAATTGTATATTGGTAGGGTGCGAGAGGATTATGCGGGCGTTGGTTAGGTGTGTTCTGAGGAGGTACCGGGTTTTGGGTATTTGGATGGTTGATATCTGTGACATTTAGTGTGAGGGAGAGGTTTTCCAAGTTACGTACCCGCTCAAGCTCACCCTGTAGTTCAAGTATCTTCTATTCAAGTCGTAAAACCAAATCAATTGGGGCCGGAGTACTCCGACAATCGGAAGTTTCCACATTTTCAGCATGTGTAGTGTTGTCTTTTCTAACGCTGCTCATATCTTCCATTTTAGCTTTCAATTTGCCTTTCGGTACACTTGGAGGAGGAGGAGGTGGAGGGCCTATGGATCTGGTATGGTAAGCTGACAAAGCCAGTATGCGTGAACCAACCTTGAGGAATGGGAATAATCATAAAGAAAGGAAAACAAAAAGGTGACCAAGTCAGTAAAAGTTCTGAAAGAATGTTTGCAGTATTTAAACACATATTGCGGGAATGTAAATTCCTGTCCTAATTTGGGAGCTTCGTTGTGCCCGAGTTAGGCCTAGCGACAAGCTGATTTGGAGAATTTCAATGCCAATAATTGCCTCATTTCATTAATGTAAAAATAAGATGAATCTAAAACGACACTAAACAAGATATCACTAATGGAACTTGGCCTTATTACATTTGAAAAAGAAAATGAACCTAATCTACTTGGTCCAAGAAGGACCTTCTCCAGGCTTGATTCTCTTGGCTCCATCGATTAGGTTCCCTCGGTCGCGTATGCCCAGCAGCAGGTATACTCTTGCTAGATGTCCTCATTCGTTACCCCCAGCATTCTAGAAGTCTACGACTCTTTTCCTTATTTTCTCTTCCAGCTCCATCAGACCCTTCTCCAGAAATTCTAGCCTTTCATTCGACTTGATAGACATTTCTCTCCATTCATTGATCAGTTCCATATCAGTCTAGTGTTGGTCCAGATGCTCGGCCTCGGACTCGTGAACTCTTTTGCGCAGTGTGTTATATTTCACTTGTGCTTCAGCAATTTCGTCTATGACCCTGTGCCCTCGACCGATCCCCGACTCAACTATTCATACTATGATATCTTCCAACCATGATGGGTAAAAGCGCACATGCCCCACGTGATATCAGTCTGGTTCGATGGTGTCCTTTTCTACAATAATCTTCATGTGCCACATATGTTGAGCTTCACATTTGTATGGGATGTCGTCATCTTGAAAATATGCCCTGTAGTGACTCATTTTGGAGACTCACGGTATGACTTGATTTATACATGCTTGTCTCATAACCCTGATGGGACCATAGGGGTATATGCCCCTTAACCGGATAAACACCAAGTGCAGAACGTCCCTAGATCTGATGATGAACTCACTAGTGGGGAACCATTCGAACATCCATTGAACCTGGTCCTCAGTTAGATTGTCAAAAAACTGCACCCATTCTGTAGCATTCTATGGTTGAGCAAACATGTCTGGGATAAAGGTCATTTTCTTAGGGTGACGGAAAGCTATGTGGTCATTCCACAACTTACGTGGAAACTCTTGGCGGTATTGACCTTTTTGGAGATGTTCTAACAACCAAACCTGTAACAACATATTACAATCCTTGAAGTATTTGAACACCTTCTGGCAGCGATCCAAGGCCTAATATATGTCTGCTATAATCATAGGGGCAATAGTATATTTTTGCCCCTCGATTCCCTTAATTAAGGCTTTCGTTATCATGGCCAAACTTGTGTGAATTATGTCCATTTTGCTTGGGAACACTATCATACCCAAGAAGCAGACGATGAACACGAAAACCCTGCGGTGAATCCAACGCAAGGAAGTGATAGATAATTCGTCATGAAAGATACGATAGGATTTGCTATGACTGTATCATTCATAAAAAAAGTCGAAAGGTATGTAAGACTTCTTCATACACACCAAGCCGTCATTTTTTCTTAACCCCATCATTTTTAGAAACCCTTTGAGAGTCCGATTTTCTGGCACCAATAAACCGGGACTGTCCCAAGGTAGTCCAGCGAATCCCCTTATTTCTTCCAAGAGATGGGTCATTTCTATGTTTCCAAAATGGAACACAGACCTTTCTTTGTCCCAGAACATAGTGGCAGCTTCGATCAACGTATTGTTCGGTTGGATTTCCAATAAAGAATGCAAATTTCCCAAGAACTTTTTCACATACTTTTCGCTGCTTGATGGAAGATCTTCTCACCAATATAGCAACAACGACGGTATGTTACGAACCATGCCAAACCTGAGGACCTCGTGCCTCATTTTTTGCAAATCAAATAAGGTTAGGCCCTTTCCCCCTCTTGATTCGACTATTTATGCATCAATGATTAGCATATTGGCACTTATTTCTCCAAATTAATGCACAGATCGTGGTTGCGTCCGTTGGGATTATGGAAACCCTGATGGACTTTGGACAAGTCTTTTCTAAAAGGGTCATTATGTGTACAACACATTAACCCTGGCTAGGTTTGACCATGATGCATGTACAATTAATCAGAGTAAGGTTTCGATAGAGGTCTAGACTGTTACCCTCAAGCGGACAACCTAAGGGGGAAAGGCACAGAACCGTCGAATGCACTGCTGGTCGACTAGTTTTACCGCAATTAAACCTTTCCGAATTTAAACGGGTGATATATGGGAAGAGCACAAACACTCATCAAGTGTTGCTATGGTATTAATTACACAGGAGTGGAATAAGATGTTGAGCATGATTTATGCAACATGAAATAACACATTGTCCCGTATTTGCATGATGATAAATGATAAGTGCGATATTTAATAATTGAAAAGGCGTTAATAAATAAAACAAGGAGACAAGTCAGTTTCCATAGTAAAGAGTAATAAACAAGAAAGACAAATTGTAAATGCTTGAAGGTAGGCAAATAAATTCACAAAAAGTGGATGTAACGACCCGACCGGTCGTTTTCAGAATTTAAGCTCTATTACGTGGTATAAGACCATAATCAGCTTCACGTTGTGCATATAGACCTGTGTCCGTGGTTAGATTCAGTTACCAGATAATCCGGAGTCGAATTAGGGGAGAATTTTCAAAATTTGAAGCTTAAGTGAAGAAAGTTGACCGGAGGTTTGACTTTTGAGTAGACTGCCTCAAAATGACCTTCGATTAATGTCAACAACTTTGTATGATGATTTTGGACTTAGGCGTGCGTCCGGAATTGGATTTGGAGGCCCGTAGAGTGAATTGAGGTAAATTGGCGAAAGTTAGAATTTCGGCGATTCCGGCCGATAGGTGAAAATTTTACATCAAAATCGGAATGGAATTCCGAGAGTGGCTGTAGGTCCGTTGTGCTGTTTGGGATTTGTCTGCAAAATTTCACGTCGTTCCGGGTTGATTTGACAAGTTTCGGCACGAGTTTGGATATTTGAAGTTTTGAAAATTCGTAAGTTTGATTTTTGGTTTGATTCGTCGTTTTAGTGTTATTTTATGTGTTTTGAAACCTCGAACGAGTCCGTCTTAGGTTATATGACTTGTGTGGGTGGTTGGACGGGGTCCCGAGGGCCTCGGGTGTGTTTCGGAGGGGTGTCGGGTCCATTTTCCTCATTTTTGCACTGCTGGAATTTCCTTCTGGTTTCCTTCTATGCGATCGCAACAATGAGCCTGCGATCGCATAGTGTAAATTTGGGCAGCCCAACTTTTCCTCTTCACTATCGCATAGTCTTCTTCGCGATCGCACATTTCAAGGACTTCACTCTACGCGATCGCATGCTCACGTCTGCGATCGCAGAAGTATATTTTCCTCTTCTTTGCGATCGCATATGCCAACTCGCGATGACATAGTTAATTTCTCTGGGCAGTGGCTTTCTCCTCTTCGCGATCGCATGAATTCCCTCGCGATCGCATAGAATCATTTCAAGTCTATAATATTTTCCTCTACGCGATCGCAAACGTATTTCCGCCATCGCAGTTCATTAAACATCTGGGCAAATTATAAAATTCCAAAAACGAGGGTTAAGCCATTTTTAACATATTTTGAGTTCTAGAGCTCGGTTATGGGCGATTCTTTGAGGTTTTCTCACACAAATAAAATGGGTAAGTGTTCTCCCACTATAATTAATTATATTTCATGAATTAGTTCTTGTTTTTATCATTTAATTTGTGTTTGGGTTGAGGGAACTTGGGGTTTTGAAAGAAAACTTCATAAATAAAAATTCATGATTTGAAAGACCAAATGACATCGTAATTTGATAAATTTAGTATGGGTGAACTCGTGTCGGAATGGGTACATCGGATTTTGTGAAAATTGTCGGGTTCCGAGGTGCGGGCCCGGGGGTCGACTTTTGGGGTCAATTTTTATAATTTAGCAAAGATTGAAACTTTATTATTCGGAATCATTATACGTTTATGCGCATTTTGAAGTTGTTTTAGTTGAATTGAGCCGTCCGGAGGTCTTCCCGCCTTAGAAGTCCATTTTTGAGTACCCGATTGTCGTCTTTGTGGTAAGTATCTTGCCTAACCTTGTGTGGGGGAATTACCCCTTAGGATTTGAGTCTTCTATGTTGATTGTAGCCGGAGTACACGAGGTGACGAGTGCGTACTCTGACTTATTTGCAAATAGGTTGGCCTTTAGGATTCTTAGGTTCCTATATTTTCCTGCGTATGAAGTAGTAACTGTTATGGTCGAGTTACTGGTTGCTAGTTTCATCTCCTCCTGTTTGAATTAGATTTTTCTGCTTTCGATTTCCCTTTTTTTTGCTGATTACTTGATCTTGATTGACTTAACTGAATATCTTCCTTTTTTACCATCATGCTATGTGTTCCTCACAAAACTGCCTAATTGATTAGAATTAGTATCATCTAGTCATATAATCGTTAACAGGAATTAGAATATCTATAGGTTGGTGTCAAGCATGCCCGTGAGTCGTACATGATGATTTACATGATTTGCCTTAAACATTACTTAGGTATAGTCGGAAATCACCCATATTGGCGGTATTTTCTTGGTTCCTCCTATTATTGAAGATTCGCTTAAGATGGGTTTATTCCGTGAAGTAAATTTTTAGGCGAGATTGGTTATAACTACTTCTTTCGCCGGGATGATTGGTTCCCTACTTATTGTCTTGAATATTATGAATCGTTGCTATATTTGTTATGATTTCCCCTCGTTATATTGTTTCATTGATACTTGGTTTCTCCCTCAAGTGATTTCTTCTTATGAGTGATGTTTTTGCCTCTATTGTGATTTATGTTCTCGTGTTGAACTTCTCGTCGCACCTTGCATTTTGCCTTTCTGTTTGTTGTGGTGCTCCTGTACTGCATCGCATATTTAAATTGGGACTACGGACTAAGATCCGGGAGCTTTCCCCCTGTACTGTATCACATATTTAAATTAGGACTATGGACTGAGATCCGGGAGCTTTCCCCCTGTACTGCATTGCATGACAAATACCTCAGTTACAGACTGAGTTCCGTGGGTTATCATTGAGGAGACTGGGATTGAAAAGTATACATATATACACATACACATATATTGAAATGTATAGCTGAAAAGAAATTATATCCAAGAAAAGTTATGTCCGAAGGACTTCTATTTTGAAAGTATATTTGAAAAATATTTGCCTCGCAGAAAAATGACATTTGAATGAGCAGTATTTGGGAAAGTATATTTGAACAAATGATATTTGAAAAGCAGTATTTGGAAAAGTATATTTGAACAAATGATATTTGAAAAGTAGTATTTGGAAAAGTATATTTGAACAATTTATATTTGAAAAGCAGTAAGGGAAAGTATGTTTGGACATCACGTATTTTGAAGGAACTATGCTTTAAGGATTCCTCTTTACAAATATATATATATATACACATTCATAAAACTTTTGTTCAAGGAAGAATTCACTTCCCTATTTTCAAAACAATTATAACCTTAAGGTATTCGATATAAAATCACGATTTAAAGGTTTTCACTCAAACTTTTGACCAGTTTTACTGAGTTCGTTTGCTAAGGCCTGAGGTGAATGAATTGATGCTGTGCTGAGTTACTAAGTGCTCTATTTGGTTGTGATTTCCGACATTTGGTTTGCATCCCTTCTATTCTCTTTGCGTATATTTAATTATATTGTTCGTTGACCGAAATTTGCTGAACTTTCTTCCGTATTACCCTATCATACTGTTAATTTTATATAAAAAAAATCTTTGAATAAATATTATGTTTTCGCCACTATTATAATTATGCCTTTTTACTTGTTAGACAAGTGGGTGTCTGGACTAGTCCTCTGTCACGACCCAAATTACCCTCCGCAGGGTTTCGTGACGGCACCTAGTCTCTACGACTAGGTAAGCCTAAGATGTGCGGAAATAAAAATGTAAAAACAACACAATAATAGAGGATAAAGCAAAAGCAATACTATTAAACTGTGTCGCTCGACATTTACAACTTTACTCTGCCGAAAACCCGAAATATCAACAACGTCACAAGCTGTACACTATAGCTCTATACAACGAAATTGGAAAGTATTGATGTCTATGTACTATGACTATACTAGGATAAGGAAGGGGACTCGGAAGGTTCTACAGACGCGGCAAAAATACCTCACGGTCTCCAAAAGTTGTTGCTGCTTCTAACTTCGGTACTGTGTACTGGTACCTGGATATGCACATAGGGAAAAACATACGCAGAAGGGCGTGATTACTCCACATTCGGTACTCAGTAAGTGCCAAGCCTAACCCCAGTCAAGTAGTGACGAGGTCAGATTGAGGGTTTACTGAGTTTGCAAATAGAACAATTATAATTTAACAGTTGCAAATAAATGGAAAAAATTAACAGAAATTTAAAATAAAGCTAGAAGGAATAATGTAAAGTAGCCCTCAACTCAGCACAACATATAACTTAATAGATAATCGTGCAATGCAACACAGGGGGAATGCTCTCGGGTCTCATCCCGTAGTCCCAACGTAAATATGCAATGCAGTACATGGGTAACGCTCCCAGATCTCGGCCCTTAGTCCCAATTTAAATATGCTATGCAGTACAGGGGATGGAAAATGAGGTATGACATAGAAAGAACGAAGAAAATCCGGTAAATAACCCATGCACGCTCTCGTCACCTCACGTACACGGGGGTTTTACAGTGAAAAATCAGTTAAAATGCCTAAGGGAACATCCCCAACACAGAGTTAGGCAAGCCACTTACCTCGACTGCGTAAATCAACTTTGTACCACTCTCTTGCCACGAGTATACAACTCCAGGTGGCCCGAATCTATTCAATTCGATTGCATATTGTAAATATCATTTCAAGAAATCAAAGTAACTAATTAATTCGAAGCTAATACGCGAAATTAGGAATTTTGACCAAAACGCCCTCGGGCCCACGTCTCGGAATCGGGTAAAATTTACGGTTCCGAACCCTCATTCCCCCACGAGTCTAACAAGATAATAATCTCTCAAATCGGAGGTCAAATACTCAATCAAAAACCCAAAATTGGTCTAAGAAGTTTTTTCATTTTTCCCAAGTATCTACTCAATAATCTCGAAATTAAGGGTGGAATTTAGGATTAGAATCATGGAAATTAACCTATGATGGTTAGAAATCACTTACCAAGAATACCCAGAAGAAAATTTCCTCAAAAATCGCCTCTCCCGAGCTCCCACAATTCAAAAATGGTGAAAATAGGCTGAGAGCTTCGAACTGGGGTTTTAGTATTCTGCCGAGATATTTGTTCTCTGCGTTCGCGGATGGGCCACCACGAACGCGAAGAGTAAAATTCACTGGGCCCAGAATTTTCCTTCGCGAACGCGACACAGGCCATGCGAACGCGGAGGAAAGGCTTACGGACACTACGCGAACGCGGTCCCTTACCTGCGAACGCGATGAGTAACTGCCCCTGACCCCTGGGACCCCCCTCTTAGCCTATGCGAACGCGAAGAACTCAATGCATTCGCGAAGAGTTGCCTGACCAACCTATGCGTTCGCGTCCAGTTGACTGCGGACGCGAAGAAGAAAATACTTAAGCCCCAAACTATTCTATGCGAACGCGGTGACCTCTACGCGAACGCATAGAAGGAAACCAACAACAAAATTTCTAGTGTTTTATTAAATCCAAAACCACTCCGTTGAGCATCCGAAAAATCATCCGAGGGCCCCGGGACCTCAACCAAACCTACCAACTAACCCAAATACCTTATTCAAACTTGGTCAAGCCTTAAAAACACGTCCCATAACATCAAAATACTCAAATATGCATAGATTCAAGCCTAAGAACTTAGGAATTTTCAAGAATTCACATTCGACGCCGAAACTCGTCAAACATCATCCGAATGACCTCAAATTTTGCACACAGTTCATAAATGACATTCCAGACCTGCTGTCACTTTCGGAATTCCATTCCGATTCCGATATCAAAATCTCACCTATCGGCCGAAATCACCAAAATTCTAACTTTCGCCAATTCAAGCCTAAATCTACATCCGACCTCAAAAACATATTGCGAACACGCTCCTAACCCCGAAGTCGCTCAACGGAGCTAATGGAGTTGACGGAATTCCATTTTGGATCAATCTTCACACAGCTCTAGCTACGGCTCAATTTCTAAAGCTGAAATTCACCTTAAAGGACTATATGACCAAAATCACTCCGAATTTCACCGCTCAACGCTCCGACAAGTTGCATTAACATAATAAGGCATGGGAGAAGCAATTATTAGGGGATCGGGGCGCTAAATCTTAAAACAACTGACCAGGTCGTTACATTATCCCCCTCTTAAGAAAATTATTCGTCCTCGAATGAGTAGAGAACATACCTGAAGCTGTGAATAGATGGGACTCTGCATGTCCTGCTCGGTCTCTAAAGTCGCCTCTTCGACCGGATGACCCTTCCACTGTACCTTGACTGAAGCAATATCCTTCGACCTGAGCTTTCTGACCTGCTTGTCCAAAATGGCCACAGGTTCCTCAACATAGGATAAATCCTTGTCCAACTGAACTGAGCTGAAATCCAAAACATGAGTCGGATCACCGTGATACTTTCGGAGCATGGAAATGTTGAATACCGGATGAACACCTGCTAGATTGGGAGGCAAGGCCAACTCATAAGCAACCTTCCCAATCGGCCGTAACACCTCAAAAGGGCCAATGAACCTCGGAATCAGCTTACCCTTCTTCCCAAATCTGATGACGCCCTTCATAGGCGATACCCGAAGCAACACCCGATCACCAACCATGAATGATAAATCACGAACTCTACGGTCTGCGTAACTCTTCTTCCTGGACTGAGCTGTGCGTAGTCTATCCTGAATCACCTACATCTTGTCCAAGGCATCTTGGACCAAATCTGTACCCAACAATCGGGCCTCGCCCGGCTCAAACCATCCCACTGGAGACCAACACCATCTACCATATATAGCCTCAAACGGCGCCATCTGAATGCTGGACTGGTAGCTATTATTATAAGCAAACTCTGCAAGAGGCAAGTACTGATCCCATGATCCTCCAAAATCCATCACACAAGCAAGGAGCATATCCTCCAGAATGTGAATCGTGCGCTCGGGCTGACAGTCTGTCTGAGGGTGGAACGCGTACTAAGATCGATCTGGGTAACCAACTCACTATGCAAGGCTCTCCAAAAATGTGAGGTGAACTGAGGACCTCGGTCTAAAATAATAGATACCGACACACCGTGCAACCGGACTATCTCCCGCACGTAGATTTGTGCCAACCTCTCAGAAGAGTATGTAGTCAATACTGGAATGAAATGGGCTGACTTGGTCAACCGGTCCATAATCACCCAAATAGAATCATACTTTCTTAGAGTTTGAGGAAGTCCAACCACAAAATCCATGGTGATCCGCTCCCACTTCCACTCTGGAAGCCTATCTGCTGAAGTAATTCTCCCGGTCTCTGATGCTCACACTTGACCTGCAGACAATTGAGGCATCTGGCTACGAACTCCACTATATCCTTTTTCATCCTTCGCCACCAATAGTGCTATCTCAGATTCTGATACATCTTTGCGGTACCGGGATGGATGGAGTACCGCGAGCTATGGGCCTCCTCAAGAACGACCTCCCGAAGTCCATCTACATCAGGTACACAAATACGGTCATGCAGTCTCAACACACCATCATCATCTATGGTCATATCCCTGACACCATCCCGCTGAACTCTATCCCGAAGGACCCGAAGGACCCAAAGGTCAGGGTCATCATACTGGTGCTCCCGAATGCGGTCATAAAGAGAATATCGAGCAACAACACACGCAAATACCCGGTGAGGCTCAGAAAGGTCCAATCTCACGAACCGACTGGCTAAAGACTGAACATCCAAGGCTAAGGG
The DNA here is from genome assembly GCA_005239495.1 of Nicotiana undulata. Taxonomy (NCBI): domain Eukaryota; kingdom Viridiplantae; phylum Streptophyta; class Magnoliopsida; order Solanales; family Solanaceae; genus Nicotiana; species Nicotiana undulata. The sequence goes on along the minus strand of ML298022.1, from coordinate 9,485 downwards.
CCTCTTAGCTGCACGAAGATATGCCAAACTACCCAAATTCTCCGCCCGGCGACTCAGGGCGTCGGCCACCACATTGGCCTTTCCCGAATGGTATAGTATAGTGATGTGATAATCCTTGAGTAACTCCAACCACCTCCTCTGACGCAAATTGAGATCCTTCTGCCTAAAAATGTGCTACAAACTCCAATGATCCGTATATATCTCACAGGGAACACCGTATATATAATGACACCATATATTCAGGGCGTGAACAATCGCTGCCAACTCAAGATCATGAACAGGGTAATGTTTCTCATGTACCTTCAACTGTCTGGACGCGTAGGCAATCACCCTTCCGTCCTGCATCAACACCGCTCCCAAGACATTCCTCGAAGCATCACAATAGAGTGTATAGGACACCGAGCCGGTAGGTAATACTAACATTGGAGCTGTAGTCAGGGCTGTCTTGAGCTTCTGAAAGCTCTCCTCACACTTTTCCGTCCAAATAAAAGGTGCACCCTTCTGGGTCAATCTTGTCATGGGTGCTGAAATGGATGAAAATCCCTCCACGAAATGGCGATAATACCCAGCCAACCCAAAGAAACTACAGATCTCAGTAGCTGAAGACGGTCTAGGCCAACTTTGTACTGCCTCCACCTTCTTTGGATCTACCATGATCCCATCCAAAGATACCACATGGCCTAAGAATTCCACAGTATCAAGCCAAAATTCACACTTAGAGAATTTTGCATACAACTTCTTCTCTCTCAAGGTTTGAAGAACGGTCCTCAAGTGCTGCTCATGGTCCTCCTGGGACTGAGAATATACTAGGATGTCGTCAATGAATACGATGACGAAAGTATCAAGATATGGCCTAAATACGATGTGCATCAGGTGCATGAAGGCTGCTGGGGCATTGGTCATCCCAAATGACATAACAAGGAACTCGTAGTGGCCATATCTGGTCCTGAATGCATTCTTCGAATATCCGGCTCCCGAATCTTTAACTGGTGATAACCTGAACGAAGATCAATCTTGGAGAACACCCTAGCACCCTGTAACTGGTCGAATAAATCATCAATGCGGGGCAATGGGTACCTGTTCTTCACTGTCACCTTATTCAGCTGCCGGTAGTCGATGCACATACGCATCGAACCATCCTTTTTCTTCACAAATAACACCGGAGCACCCCATGGTGATACGCTGGGACTGATGAAACCTTTGGCGATAGGGAGGAATTGAAATGGGTTGAGTGCCCGGCAACAAATCAATGTCTCTGTCGGGCGGCATACCCGGAAGATTAGCTAGAAAAATGTTAGGATAGTCCCTCACAATTGGGACTGACTCAACTGTAGGGGTCTCAGCACTAGTATCCCTCACATAAGCCAAATACGCATCACACGCCTTTTCAACCATCCGCTAGGCCTTAAGGAAAGAAATGACTCGACGTGGAGTATACTCTAAAGAACCTCTCCACTCTAACCTCTGTAGTCCTGGCATAGCCAGCGTCACGATTTTGGCATGACAATCAAGAATAACATAGTGGGGCGACAACTAGTCCATGCCCAAGATGACTTCAAAATCTACCATACTGAGTAATAATAAATCAGCCCTGGTCTCAAAGCCACTAATAAAAATCAAACACGACCGATATATGCGGTCCACAACAAGAGAATCTCCCACAAGAGTAGAAACGTAAATGGGGGAACTAACAGAATCCCGAGATATCCCCAAATATGAGGCAAAATAAGAAGACCCATATGAATATGTGGAACCTGGATCAAATAATAATGATGCGTCCCTATGACAAATGGGGACAATACCTGTGATGACTGAATATGAAGCACTGGCCTCGGACCTGGCTGGAAGAGCATAATATCTAGCCTGGCCTCCCCCTCTAGGGCGACCTCAACCTCCCCGACCTCCACCTCGAGCTGCCTGAGATGGTGGGGTGGAAGCTGGGGCCGAAAGAATAGCTGGAGGACCTGGTGGAATGCGTGGAACCTGATAAGTCTGAGGTGGTGCACCCCTCCTAGCTCTAGGGCAATCTCTGATCACATGACGAGGGTCACCACACTCGAAGCAACCCCTCGGAGGTCGTGAAGGCTGTTGCTGACTCTGAGGTGGCCTGCTGGACTGACCAGTGATAGCACCTCGAGCATAAGGCACCTGAGATACCGGTGGTGCATAATAAGGCTCCTGAGGTCTAGGAGGAGGTGGAATACCACTGGCTGCTGGGAAAGCTGAATGAACGGGACGACTCACAAAACCCCTACCAAAGCGTGTTGCAGGTGCACGAACTCCTGAAAAGTGACCACTCTCTCAAGACCTCTTGGCCTCTCTCTCCTCCCTGTCCCGGGCTAGCATAGTCTCAATCCTCCGGGCAATACTCACGGCCTGCTGGTAAGCAATATCTGTCTCCAGCTCTCTGGCCATGCTGGTCCGAATACTGGGGTGGAGTCCCTCAATAAAGCGTCGAACCCTCTCTCTGACGGTGGCAACCAAAGCTGGTGCATAACGAGCCAAATCACTGTAACGGACCGCGTACACCGACACAGTCATAGTACCCTGACGTAACTGCTCAAACTCTGCGCGCCAAGCATCCCCGAGGTTCTGAGGGACAAACTCAAGTAGGAACATCTCTAAGAACTGAGCCTAAGTGAGTGAAGCTGCCTCGTCCGGACTGCTCAACACAAAAGCACGCAACCACTGATAAGCTGCTCCCCTCAGCTGGAAAGCAGTGAATGAGACCCCACTCACCTCCACGATACCTATAGTGCGGAGAATGCGATGACACCCCTCAAGAAAACCCAGAGCGCCATCTGAAGCTAATCCGCTGAACTCAGGTGGGTGGTACTTCTTGTACCTCTCAAGATGGAGCTGCTCAGACTCTGATGCAGCTGCTCTGGCCTCATGCTAAACTGGAGCTGCTGGAGGCATAGGGATATACTCTGGAACCTGCCCCATATGAACCCTCCGCTTAGGAGTACGGGCTGCAGGAGTCTGTGTCCCTCCCTCGGCTTGTGATGTAGCTGGGGCTATTGGAAGTCTCCTAAGACAGAGTGCTGAATGCACTCATGAACTGGGCCAAAGTCTCCTGGAGGGCTGGAGTGACAGTAGGGACCTCCGGTGCCCCTCCAACTGCGGCTGCTGGGGGATCCTCTGCAACTGCTCTAGCCGGTGCTCGGGCTGCACCGCGTACTCGTCCTCTACCCCGAACCCTGCCGCTAGTTGCTCTGTCTGGGGGCTCGGGTGTGAGTGCGAACCATCTGTAAGCAAGAATAGAATAGAGTTTAAAACTTTTGGTAACAATAACCAGCATGAGAAGTGATTCCAAGAAGTACGATAGTTCCTAGCAGTTACATAGCCTCTCGAACAAAGATACGGACGTCTCCGCACCGATCCGCGAGACTCTAATAAATCGGATTATGATGTTGTGACTCTTATGAACCTAGACGCTCTAATACCAACTTGTCACGACCCAAATTTCCCTCCGTAGGGTTTCGTGACGGCACCTAGTCTCTACGACTAGGTAAGCCTAAGATGTGCGAAAATAAAAATGTAAAAACAACACAATAATAGAGGATAAAGCAAAATCAATACTATTAAACTGTGTCGCTCGACATTTACAGCTTTACTCTGCCAAAAACCCGGAATATCAACAACGTCACAAGTTGTACACTATAGCTCTATACAAAGAAAATTGAAAGTATTGATGTCTATGTACTATGACTATACTAGGATAAGGAAGGGGACACGGAAGGTTCTGCGGACGCGGCAGAAATACCTCACGGTCTCCAAAAGCTGCTGCTGCTTCTAACCTCGGTACTGCGTACTGGTACCCGGATCTGCACATGGGGAAAAACATGCGCATAAGGGCGTGAGTACTCCACATTCGGTACTCAGTAAGTGCCAAGCCTAACCCTAGTCAAGTAGTGACGAGGTTAGATTGAGGCTATACTGAGTTTGAAAATAAAACATTTATAATTTAACAGTTGCAAATAAATGGAAATAATTAACGAAATTTTAAAATAAAGCTAGAAGGAATAATGTAAAGTAGCCCTCAACTCTGCACAACATATAACTTAATAGATAATCGTGCAATGCAACACAGGGGGAATTCTCCCGGGTCTCAGCCCGTAGTCCCAACGTAAATATGCAATGCAGTACATGGGGAAAGCTCCCGGATCTCGGTCCATAGTCCTAATTTAAATATGCTATGCAGTACAGGGGGAACGCTCCCGGATCTCGGTCCGTAGTCCCAATTTAAATATGTTGTGCAGTACAAGAGGAAAGCTCTTGGATCTCGGTCCGTAGTCCCAATTTAAATATGCTATGCAAGATGTATACCGGATTCAGCGTAATTCAATAGTTTATGAAAATCGTAGGCAATATAGAGTAAAATACTTCATCAAGGTTCAAATAGTAGTAGTGAGTGGAAAATCAGGTAAAATCGGTTGACGTGTCTAAATCTTAAGTTGCTACTCAGTTTAAAACGATCACAATAATAATAGGATGGAAAATGAGGTATGACATAGAAAGAACAAAGGAAATCCAGTAAAATAACCCATGAACGCACCCGTCACCTCACGTACACGGGGTTTTTATAGTGAAAAATCAAATAAAATGCCTAAGGGAACATCCCAACAAAGAGTTAGGACAGCCACTTACCTCGACTGCGTAAATCAACTCTGTACCACTCTCTTTCCATGAGTATCCAACTCCAGGTGGCCCGAATCTATTCAATTCGATTGCATATTGTAAATACCATTTCTAGAAATCAAAGTAACTAATTAATTCGAAGCTAATAAGCGAAATAAGGAATTTTGACCAAAATGCCCCTCGGGCCCACGTCTCGGAATCGGGTAAAATTTACGTTTACATAACCGTCGTTCCCCCACGAGTCTAACCATATAAGGATCTCTCAAATCGGAGGTCAAATACTCAATCAAAAATCCAAAATTTGGACTAAGAAGTTTCTTCATTTTTCCCAAGTTTCTACTCAAAAATCTCGAAATTAAGGGTGGAATTTAGGATTATAATCAAGGAAATTAACCTATGATGGTCAAAAATCACTTACCAAGAATACCCAGGTGAAACGTCCCTTAAAAATCGCCTCTCCCGAGCTCCCACAATTCCAAAATGGTGAAAATAGGCTTAGAGCTTCGAATTGGGGTTTTAGTATTCTACCCAGATATTTGTTCTATGCGTTCGCGGATGGGCCACCGCGAACGCGAAGAGTAAAATTCAATGGGCCCAGAATTGGCCTCCGCGAACGCGACACAGTCCATGCGAATGCGGAGGACAGGCCCACAGACACTACGTGAATGCGATGAGTAACTGCCCCTGACCCCTAGGACCCCCCTCTAAGCCTATGCGAACGCGAAGAACTCAATGCATTCACGAAGAGTTGCCTGACCAACCTATGCGTTCGCGTCCAGTTGACCGCGGACGCGAAGAAGAAAACACTGAAGCCCCAAACTATTCTATGCGAACGCAGTGACCTCTACGCGAACGCATAGAAGGAAACCAGCAACAAAATTTCTAGTGTTTTATTAAATCCAAAACCACTCCGTTGAGCATCCGAAAAATCATCTGAGGGCACCGGGACCTCAACCAAACCTACCAACTAACCCAAATACCTTATTCGAACTTGGTCGAGCCTTAAAAACACGTCCCATAACATCAAAATACTAAAATATGCATAGATTCAAGCCTAAGAACTTAGGAATTTTCAAGAATTCACATTCGACGCCGAAACTCGTCTAAACTCATCCGAATGACCTCAATTTTGCACACAGGTCATAAATGACATTCCGGATCTGCTTTCGCTTTTAGAATTCCATTCTGAGTCCGATATCAAAATCTCACCTATCGGCCGAACTCGCCGAAATTTTAACTTTCGCCAATTCAAGCATAAATCTACATCCGACCTCGAAAACATATTCCGAACAAGCTCTTAACCCCGAAATCACTCAACGGAGCTAACGGAGTCGACGAAATTCCATTCCAGATCCGTCTTCACAAAGCTCTAGCTATGACTTAATTTCTAAAGCTGAAATTCACCTTAAAGGATTATATGACCAAAATCACTCTGAATTTCACCGCTCAATGCTCCGATAAGTTCCATTAACATAATAAGGCATGGGAGAAGTAGTTATTAGGGGATTAGGGCGCTAACTCTCAAAACGACCGATCGGGTCGTTACATCCTCGTCACTACTTCACCGAGGTTAGTCTTGATACTTACTGGGCACCGTTGTGGTGTGCTCATACTACTCTTCTGTGCATTTTTGTTTTGCACAAATCCAGGTATTGGCTATTGCTAGCTGTGCGGAGCATTGCTGAGGAGACTCAAGGTAAACCTGTCGCCGCGTTCGCAGGCTTCGGAGTCACCTTCTTGTTATTTCATTTGTACTTACTCTGTTCAGACAGTTGTACTTAGATTTTGTAGAGCTTATGACTTGTACTTACCGGGTTTTGGGAAATTGTAATTTCTATCGAGATTTCCATATTGAGACTACTATGTTTTCTTTTAACATTGTTGTTTCTGTGAAATGTTAGGCTTACCTAGTCCTTAAGACTAGGTGCCGTCACGGTACCTAACGGAGGGAAAATTGGGTCGTGGCAGTGGAAAAGGGAAAGGGCATGCAAGTATTAACAAAACAATAATACCTGCTTAATGACTAATTCACAAAAAATTAGATTCGTTATGGTAAGAGTCTAGAAATATCCCCAGCGCAGTCGCCAAGCTGTCGCGCCCCCTTGTTCTCGCGAAATCGGGTTTCGACATTTCTGGTACAACTCCTTTTTTGGGATTGGGTAAGGAATTGGAAGAGTCGCCACCTAACATATTAAGGTGAGTTAGGGAACCTATAGTAATTAACTCACAGAACCAGTTTGCATCACAAGAGATCGGGTAAAGGCTCAAATTACCTCGAGGGGAAGGTGTTAGGCACCCCTCGAGGTCCACAACGGTGGGTCCCACCGGACTTAAATTAAGTGAATTAGTCTAAAAGGGGAATAAACAGTTTGGACAATACAAGTTACTTTAAAGAGGATTATAAGGGGGTCCTAAGTTTTTTAGCCTATAGGATAATTCCATGCAATACTTTGTAACTCCATTAGGTTGGGGTGTTACTCATAACATTAGTGCACGAGCTATCATCCCCTTACTACCCAATTACTATCTTTAAGTTGTTACATAAGCGTTCTAGTGTTTTCTAGCTCGTTCCTTATGTGTGCACTACCCGTCCCTTACCTATGGCCCTGGAGGTATTAGGACCTCTACTTAGGATGGTTCTAGACCAATCTATGTTACTTAAAAATGAGAAATTTAGGCGACAAACAAAAGACAAATAGGACTTTCAAATAAAGAGCAAATATGGTCTCACATTGACCTCCACAAGTAGACAACAAAATGACGCAATTGAATAAGCAAACTTTCTTAATTTAGAATCTTATAGGCAGGATATCTATAAGAGCAAAAAAACACAGAATACAAAGGCAGTTTTATTAAGGCGAGCATTGGGCCTATTTGTTTGCCTACTGATTTTATTCAGCATGAATCTGGGCATTTCAAGAAGCAATATTTCACAATTTTAAGCCCAGAATCATTAGTAAGTCCTACAGATTTCCTAAGTGATGGCAAGAATCGATTGAATTCAGAATTGATTACAGAATCCTATAGGCATGATTTCTATGAGTTTATTAATTACAGACCTATGGACATGGTTTCTAAGTGTAGTACTGATTTTAACCCATAAAAATAGGTTTTTATTCCTTTTGAAAATCCTACAGGCATGCTTTCTAATTGTCGAATTGATTTAAACCCCTATAGACATGATTTCTAAGTTTGAAACTGATTTCACCCTATAGGCATGATATCTATTAGCTTTAAATCCTATAGACATGGTTTCTAGGTTGAAATTGATTTTTTTTATTTCCTATAAACATGATATCTATTAATTGTATCTGGACAGAAATTAAATAGATTGCATTATAATCAACTCAAACAAACAAAGGTCCTATAGACATGGTCACTAACGCATATTGGGTTGAAAATATGTGTAGATCCTATGAACAGGATTTCTAAAGCAGAATTTAACGAAAAGTCCTATAAGCAGGATTCGTAGTATGCAAACACAGAATCAAAATAATCAGGAAAATCCTATAGGCAAGATCTCTAAACACAGTCTAATACTAACATAATTCAATCAACATAATTAAATCCTATAGGCAGGATTTCTACCCAATTTTAGCAAAAGATATAAGAAAACCTCCCTAGCTTTTCCTAATAAACCCCAAATCTATTATTACAGAGATTATTACAACCCTGAATATCGAATGAAGTACATAATAGTAACAATTACACTATAGGGAGCCTTCATAGGCCCAATCTAAACATGGGAACCAGGCCTTCCAACATAACTGCCCTGGTTCAGAATACAGATGTCATGACCCGAAATCCCACCTTCGGGCCATGACTGCGTCTAACGTTGAACCCGCTAGACAAGCCAACGTTTGAACTGAATAAAACTCATTAACAACAAATACGAACAGGATAACAAAAATACAACATAGCACTTTCGAAATGAAACCCATAAACAACTCCCATAACTGGTGTCACATACTCACGGACTATCTATGAGATTACTACAAACAAAAGGTCTAAAATAAATACATAAGACTGTCTTTGAAATAAAAAGTAAGACAAAGCTGAAAGTTGAAAGTAGAAGGTGACGTCAAGGCCCACGAACATCTGCGGGTCTACCTCGAGTCTCCTGTGTGACTGAATGAGATGCTCCGATCGTCAGTGATCTCCGGGTCCAACTGCGTAGTCTGCACAACATAAAGAAGTGAAAGTGTAGCATCAGTACAACCGATCTCATGTACTAAGTAAGTGTCGAGCCTAACCTCGGTGAAGTAGTGACGAGGCTAGGACCAACACTACATATGTACCTGTGCAATTTTATATAATAGCAGGAAAAATGAATACAGAAATAAGCAAATAAGACAGATACGGGGAGAACATGCGGGGTAGATAGGGTAACAGTATGCTAACACAGCAGTACAATGTAATAAATGAAACGTAAAGACACGGCAGAAGTACAGCTTCTCAAACAGATAATGAACAGAAAAGGCACGGCATGTCCCCTCGTGCATAACCTCACAATAACTCTGCACGGAATGTCCCCTCGTGCATATATAATAACACTCGGCACGGAATATCCCCTCGTGCATAACCTAACAATCACTCGGCACAGCNGCATAACCTCACAATCACTCGGCACGACATGTCCCCTCGTGCATATATAATAACACTCGGCACGGAATGTCCCCTCGTGCATAACCTCACAATCACTCGGCACTGCATGTCCCCTCGTGCATATATAATAACACTCGGTCAACACGAAATGTCCCCTCGTGCGACGAATAATAATAAAAAAAAAAACACAAGGCAACAATAATGTGAAAATCAACAATACGAAGTCTCAAGTGCATGGA
>ML298021.1:0-16328 GCA_005239495.1 Nicotiana undulata | reverse complement strand
ACCAGTTACCTGTTTGTTGATTACATGTCCTTATACTTGATGTATTCTCTCACATGATTTATTTCTCGGCGTGTGCCTTATTTCATTATCTACTGGACCTTAGTGGGTATATATTCTACCTCTCGTCACTACTCTTTATGAGTTTAGACGGGATACTCATTGGGTACATATTTGTTTATATGTACTCATGCTGCACTTTCTTTTCTTTTCTGCACTTGATTGTGCAGGTGTTGAGGCTGGTCCGTCTGGTCGTCCGTCTCCTGGTAGATACTGATCGCAGTGTCGCTCCATACGGTGAGCTGTCTTCTTGGCGTCATCCTGACAGCACCTCTGGAGCCTTCTAGTTTCATTTTGCTCAGTCTTTTGTTCCAGACTGCGGCTTGTATTTTTGTATATATATATTTCAGTTGTTGTATCTATGTAGCCGCCTGTTGACACTGTGACACTAGTCCTGGCACACACTTGTTGTAGTTATGATTGGGTTTTCGGGGTTGTATATTTTTGTCCTAGTTGTGGTTCAGCTGGTATCTACGGCCTGACCTCATATCGTTGTTATATCCCGCATTATATTTGTTATAAATTGTAAATAACTGGAATATCGAGTTCTGGGTAGTATCTCCTAAGGATTCATATGTTGGCTTGCCTAACCTCACCGTTAGGTGCCGTCACGACCTGAACCGAGTTTTGGGTCGTGACATATCTTAAGCCTACATAAAGGTTGATTATAAGAAAGAGTTACATCAACCAAGTAAATTAGGAGTCTGATTATTGGACCCAGAAAATTATGGACATCAAGATTGAGAACATTGCAGAATCACTCTTAATATCATAGGTACAAGAGAGATAGTACATCAACCATATTCTATAACAGCCCTACGATAGATCCAGTTAGTAAAATACCAGCCTCATAAGAAGTCAGAATGAAACTCCCACCGGATTGTGTATGCACCAAAGGTGCAAGTATTATAATAGAGCTTTAAGTTGTGAATGTTAATTATATGTATGTGGAAGGGAGGTCAGGAAAGAGATAGAAGGTGAACAACGTACGAGATACTCAAGTGCAGAAGGTTTTGAATATACTTTGGATAGAAGGCTAGAAGCGCGGGGATTCAGTATCCAGGAATGATAGCGCCGTCGTCAGTAGCATGTCTTCCAGCCTATGGTTTCTAGGTACTAGGAGGTCTAGTTAAGAGAGTAATGAAGAGTTAAAGAGGATGTGATGTCTCTCTTGATGTTCCAGAATAACATAAGGAAATCTATGATACAAGCAAGTTGAAGGAAGGTTGCTAGTAGTATAAATGGATATGTGTAGGTCACAAGATAAAGTATGGTAGAGCGACAAGGTTTTTAATAAGGCATGAGTACGGATAAGGAAAGGTGAGTAAGAAGGTAACGGAAATGGATAAGTCCTCAGGATTAAGCCCATGAAAACAAGAAGAGGTGATGGTTTTTCTAAGTTATAAAAAGCTCGGTATAGCCTGAATGAACTCAAAGGAGTCTAAGACTAGTGGCATTTAGAAGAGATAGCATGTTGTCCTGGTAGTAGAATGAGGGTGTAATTGTGATAAATAAAGGATGATGTTTGGGCCTTAACTTGAGTAATGATTTGAAGGAAAAAAAGGTTTCATGAATTGTACAGGATTAAAATACCCACGTAAGGTGAATCACATTGGGATGCTATGAAATACGGTGACGAAAGCATGGTATCGCCCCAGGTGGATCGGTATAATCATTTCAAATGTTCCTCGATGCAACGTGAACCCTAGTGGTTACGTAAGAGGTTGCAAGTTAGTGATATATTGTAGATCAATATTGAGGTGAATCAACAAAGTATGGATAAAAGTTACAAAGTATAAGATAAGATTAGGTCGTCACATTTAAGATGAACAGTAATGAGGAAGCACTAAAGGACTTAGATTTATACATATAGGATAGGCAACGAGAGTAACCTGGATTTTGGTAGCAGACCTCAATAACGATAAATCGAAGTAAGAGTTACGGTATAGTATGACCTACCTAGATGCAGTAAAGTCATACGAATGGATAACCGGTTATATGAAATAAGATAGAGCAATATTCGTAAGTTCAACAAAGTACCAAGCGAAGAACTTCAGTATACATTTAGATTCCCAGAGGGATATCTTATCAAGCTCTGTATATGTTTACAAAGTGAGGCATAAATATTGGCTATAAAATAAACGAAAGAGGAAAGAAGAGTCGTATAGGCGCACTTACTAGGTTAGAGTCGTACAGGCTGCATGATAGAAGGTATTACGAGATTGGAAGGATTCCGACCACAAGTCATGGTGTGAGAAAGAGGCCTAAAGGGGGGAACACCATGTCCTTTGGATTTATTCACAGAACAGTTTCCTAGATGGCAAGGAGAGTACTAAAGTATTCGCAAGAGCTATAGGTTATGATAAGTTCATCAGTCAACATTGGAGTTTAATTCATTGTTTTTGATGTTATTTTGGTGGTTTAATTATTTGAATAAGTCCGTAGGATGTTTATGAGGTTGGGAGTGTAATTGGTTTTCAGCCCCGAGGGCTCGAGTGAGTTTCGGGTAGGCATCGGAGTGCAAAAAGTTAGAAAAATCTGGTGTGAAATAGTTGTTGCTGGTGTCTGGCATTTTGCTCTATGCAATCGCATAGGCTTTCATTGAGGGGGAGGTCAGTTCCTCTATGCGATCGCATAGCACTGTCCGCGATCGCATAGAGGTATAGGAGGGTTGGGCGGGGGCTGGCTAGGTACCCTGTGCGATCGCATAGCCTAGTTCGCGATCGCATAGGGTGGAGTCCTTGAGCTATGCGATCACAGTCACTTGTTCGCGATTGCAGTGAGGGGGGATCCCAGGTTCTTCTTCGCGATCGCAGAGTGTAGAGACCAGACTCTCCACGATCGCAGACCCATTCCCGCGATCGCGATGCACGTTTTCGCCCAGTTATTTTAAAAGCTCCAAAACATAATACCATTACGGGATTATCACTATTTCACCAACTTCTTCTTCTCCAAAACCCCATAAGCGATACCTAAGCTAGTTATCCTCCATAACCATTTGGGTAAGTGATTCTAACACTAATTTCTTCCATTTTCCTTCATCAATCACTAGAATCTAGGTCTAATAACATGAAATCAAGGTAGAAATTAGGGTTTTTTTTGGTAGAGTTAGGTTTATGAAAATTTTGGGGAATTCAACCTCATTTTGGGTCGGATTTCAAAAAATAATTATATATTCGGGCTCGTGGGGGAATCGGTTATTGGGTTTTGGTCCGAACCTCGAGTTTGGACCAAGCGGGCCCGGGGTCAAATTTTGGTATTTTTGGAAGGATGATAGAAAATGTATAATTAGGCTTTGGAATTGGTTTATTGAGTAATTATTGATGTTAATAAATAAATTATGTCTAGATAATATAGATTAGGAGTTGGATTCGAGAGGAAAGGCTTTGATTGAGGCTTGACTTGCATTTTTGGAGTCGAAGTAAGTGTTTGACCTAACCTTAGCTTGAGGGAATAGGTATAGAGTCTTATTTGCTATATGTAATTCATGTCCAACGTATAGGTGAGGTGACGAGTACCTATATGTTGTGGTCAAGCATGCCCGTGTGTCAATTGTGATGAACTATACCGTGTACTTGATATTCTATGTACTATGAATAATTGGTGATCTAGAAGTGATACATTGATGTTGTTGCATGATGTGGGAAATTATTGATTAATTGTTCAGTTGAGGCTCCTACTGTTGAAATTACACTTCTGAGCGAGTTTGGTTATAGCTGAGTCCCTTGCCGGGACGATAGAATTTTATTGAGTATTTCTGTGCACTTGAGATTTCTTATTGTTAGTTTTCACATTATATTATTGTTTTTTTATTATTTATCGCACGAGGGGACATTCTCTGCCGATTGTCTATTATTTATCGCACGAGGGGACATTTCGTGTCGATTTATCGCACGAGGGGACATGTCGTACCAATTGTTATTTAATTTTTGCACGAGGGGACATTCCGTGTCGATTGTTTATTGTTTATTGCACGAGGGGACATTCCTTGTCGATTGTTTATTATTTATCGCACGAGGGGACATTCTGTGCCGAGTGTTATTATTTATACACGAGGGGACATTCCGTGTCGAACGATCTTACTATTTATGCACGAGTGGACATTCCGTGCTGGGTGATTGTGAGATTATGCACGAGGGGACATGTCGTGCCTGTTGTTGTTCATTACCTGTTCTGAGATGTTAAATTCCTGCTTTTACTTTCACAATTCAGTTATCACCCTGTTCTACTGTGCTAGTATTTGTTGCCCCTTTTATCCCCAGCATGTTCTCCCCGTATCTGTTTTTACTTGTTTATTTCAGCCGATATTTTCCTGTTACTATATAGAATTGCACAGGTATGTATATTGTTGTCGGTCCTAGCCTCGCCACTACTTCGCTGAGGTTAGGCTCGGCACTTAATCAGTACATGGGGTCGGTTGTACTGATGTTACACCCGCACTTCTTTATGTTGTGCAGACTACGCAGCCGGACCCGGTGGACACTGATGGATGGAGCATTCCATAGTCCATTCAGGAGACATCGAGGTAGACCCGCAGACGTTCGTGGGCCTTGGCGTCACCTTCTACCCTTCTCCTTCAGTTCTGTCTTATTTTGTAGTTTTCAAAGACAGATATATGTATTCATTTTTCAGACCATTGTATTTAGTAATCTCATAGACAGTTCGTGAGTATGTGACACCAGTTCTGGGTTATATTTATGGGTTTTATTTCGAAGCTTGCTATGTTAATTTGAACTTTGTTGACTCTCATATTGTTGACCACCGTTGGCTTAATTATCTTGTTCATTTTAGTTGTTAATGAGTCTATTTAGTTCAAACGTTGGCTTGTCTAGCGGGTTCAACGTTAGACGCAGTCATGGCCAGAAGGTGGGATTTCGGGTCGTGACATACTGGCTCTTTGGGTTGCCTATCTTTGTAGTACTCATATCTAATTGTACTATTTTAGAGTGCATCATCTGGGTGTCTCACAAGGAGATCTATTAGCACATTTGCAATATCCTTCGGAAATGTCAACTAACGCAAAAATCCATCCATCATTTTGGGTTACTCTAATCCGAATCGGGTCCTAATATCCCATTTTTCTCTTAAACCATATATGTTAGCTCCCACAGGTCATAATTGAGATCGGTGTGGCCAATTATTGTACATACCTCTATTATTATTGAAGGTAACTCAAAATGCTTATATTTTTCTGCCAGAATTGTAAATACCAATAATCTTCATACACTAGGTACCTCATACCCTTCTCACCTTGCTCCTTTTACTCATTGAAGCTTGTATCTACCTTCTGAATCTCTCGTTGCTTTTTACCATAGGGTGGATAGATATTCCTACCTTAGGGCTCCTTATCAAAGGCTTACACATCGTAGTACACACATAATCTACTAAAGACCTTACAGTTACTCATCATAATCAACATGAAAAATCGAGTTCCTCTGACTCAACTCCTCCGCAGTCACATGTAACCTCTTACAAGTTATCTTTCTGGATGTAGGTATCGTCGTATTCGAATGAAATAGAACCTAGGAGTTCGAATTCTTACAACTGAGGTCTGCCACACAAACTAGAGTAGGAAGAAAGAGTGATAATCGTAAATTCCCTATAGCCTCCTGCTTATAAGTGTGGTGCATAACACACCCATAAACAAGACTCTACCACTCACGGCTTGTAGACTCTCTAGGACATAAATGCTCTAATACCACTTTCGTCACGACCTAAACCAATGGGCCGCGATAGGCACCCGGTACCTTACTCAACCGAGTACCAACATAACCTATCTTTTCGTATCATTCTATCATAGGTAAATGAGACGGAAAGGCTGTTGTGGGATAACTAGAATAAACATGTAATACCAACTTATACATAAGATATATACGGGACTATAAGACCAAAATGATAACTCGTACGTTGAACATAGGCCGACAAGACCATACAATCTTTTGCGTACATAGTACACCCAATATTTTCATACGTGACAGTACACCATAAGTAAATTGATGAAAACTTGAAAATGAGATATTACATCCCGTATTTTTGTACGTTAAAATTTTATCGTAAATTAATTGACGTAAGCAAGGGAATGAGATTGTTTTGAGGTTATAAGTATTATTCTATTTTAAACAAGTGATAATTAAATTTATGAAGGTGAGAGGGTAAACGAATTGAAAAAAATGAATTTCGTCGAAGTTTGACATTTTGGGATAAAATACCTTTCGAGCTATAATACCCGATTTTTATGGACTAATGTCATACAAGGTACCACATGATCATGTTAGTAAGGTACATAAAGTGTGTTAAACGTAAGTAGTATTTTAAATAATTTGAGATAATTTATAATTATGTGGATAATTGAGTAATTATTAATTGGAGCGGGAAATTAGTAATTAATCAAGATTTTTGGATAAGCCTAATAAACTAAACGTGGCATCCAAGGACCTTATATAAACATGATTCTTAGGTTCACATAATAAGGTGTCACACTTAGAGAATTATGTTGCTAAATCATCAAAAGGTGGGGCCCACTCTCTTTGGTAAACACATCAACATAAGTCATTGAAGGGTATGCTTATGTCTCTACAAAATAAGGAAAGAAAGCTTCATCAAGTATTATCCAAATTTTGGAATGGAACGTGATTGCTTCAGCAAGAAAAGTCATACAAACTATGGTCAATTTACAACAATGGAGATGTTTTACATCTGCCAATTAACGATCTTCAGCAAGGGAATTCATGTGAAGTTATGCGACGTAGTAGTAACCGGATTTGCAATTTTAAGGGAGTCCGGTATAATCTTTATCAAGAATATCATACGGATTTTTCTCTATTAAGACCCGCCATTACGTGTTATCGCAATTGATGCGTGTTTGAGGGATTGTCAAGAGAATCGGCTTAGGTATGTTAAGGGTATCCCTTCTTTCTTTTTTGGCATGATCTATACAACACAAATGAAACGAACAAATGCACAAATTCCATAAATGACTTTATTCATAGAAGTATTAGAGATGCCTATGTTCTTGAATTCTCATATGTCTTATTATTCTATCGTCTGTTCATGGGTCTCAGAAAATACGTAAGTTGATAAAGTTTGTTTCATGATATTTATTAGAGATATAATGGTCTTTATGACGTTGAAATTTTATTGACGTACTTCTCTTGCATTGCATTCATTTATATTGATCCATGACCAAACGGCGTTATATACGCATATATATGAATATGGGATATGGAAAACGGTTAGGGCGTTATATACGCACCACTACCTGATCAGCTAGTATACGTTGATGATTTGTCCACAATGGCCGAGATGATATGATGGGTGCCCTCAGAGGCTTGATGATGTTATGAACGCATATGCCCATGCATGGTATGACATTTATACGCATATGCATGAAATTATAATATTAAATGATTCGCATAACTATTCTGATGTACATGTTGAGTCTTTTACTCCATGTTTCTCTCATGTCTATTGTTTACTGATTTTCATCCATTACATACTCGGTACATTATGTCTACTGATGTCCCTTTTGCGTGTGGACGATGCATTTCATGCCTGCAGGTCCCGATAGACAGGTTGAGAGTCCTCCAAGTAGGCTACCAACTCAGCAGAAGATGTTCGTGTGCTTTATTTGCTCCGGAGTTGCTTATTTGGACAGTATAATTTAGACATGTATTGATTGGTATGTCGGGGCTCTGTCCCGGTATTGAGACATATATGTACTCTTAGAGGCTTGTAGACATATATCGTGTACGTGAAATATTGTATGGCCTTGTCGGCGGCCTATGTTTAGTGTACGAGTGATCATTTTGATTTTATAGGCCAGTATGTCATAAGTATAAGTTTGTATTCCCTTTTGGTTTTACTTATGATAGAATGATATGAAAGATACGTTACATTGGTACTCGGTTGAGTAAGGTATCGGGTGCCCGTCGCGGCCCATCGATTTGGGTCGTGACAGCACATGACATATGTCTACAAGCCTTTAAGAGTAGATAAATACCATAAAGGTCAGGACAAGGCCCGCCATACTAAACAATACACGTCCAAATTATACTGACCAAATAAGTAATTCCGGAGCAAATGGAGCACACCATCTTCCACTGAGCTGATAGCCTACTTGGAGGACTCTTGACCTGTCTATCGAGACCTGCGAGCATGAAATGCAGCGTCCCTAAGTAAAAGGGACGTCAGTACAAATAATGTACCGAGCATGTAAGGAATTGAAAATCACTAAATAATAGACATAAGAGAAACATGGAGTAAAAGACTCAACATGTATATCTGAATAGTTCTGTGAATTATTTAATATTATAATATCGTGTGTATGCATATAAATGTCATACCATGCATGGAAAAATGCGTTCATAACATTATCAAGTCTATGAGGGCATCGCATCATATCATCTCAGCCAATGTGGGCCAATTATCAATGTATACCAGTTGATCAGGTGGTGGTGCGTATATAACGCCATAACCTTTCCCCATATCCTATATACATATAATATACATATATACGCGTATATAACGTTGTCTGGTCATGGGTCAATGTACATGTATAAATGAATGCAATGCATGAGAAATACGTCAATAAATATCTTGGAACATCATAAGACCATTATGCCTCTGATTAATATCATGAAATAAATTTTATCAACTTACGTATTTTCTGAGACCCATCAACAGATGATAGAATAATAGGACACGTGGGAAATCAAGAACATAAGCATCTCTAGCATTTCTATGAGTAGAGTCATTTATGAAAGTTATGCATTTGCTCGTTTCATTTGTACTGTATGGATCATGCCAAAAAAAAGAAGGGATAGTCTTAACATTTCCTAGCCGATTCTCTTGACAATCCCTCTAATACACATCTTTTGTGATAAAATACGTAATACCGAATCAAAGCAAGAAAAAATTTGTATGATATTCTTGAGAAAGATTGTACCGTACTCCTTAAAATTGCAAAATCTCACGCTATATAGTATAAAATGGTCTCCGTATGAAATGTTTTGAAACAATACGTTGCTATTGCAATCCATGAACTTTGTTGAAGCTTTCCTATTGATTGTAGAGGTTTAAAATGAATTTAGAGATGTTTTAAGTCTTTGGGTGTGGGTCCCCACTTATGTGGTGACATAGCCACAACAAACCTTCTAAATGTGCCACTTGTTTTGTGGATATGAGTCACATAATTAAGCCTTAGCTTTCTTCCATGTTGGATATGGCTCATTAATCTTATCCAATATCTTAAATAATTAGTCACTAATTCCTTAATTAACTAATTAATCACCCATTAACCAATAATTAATCAATTACCCATATAATTAAAAATTATCTCAAATTACTTAAAATACTACTTACTTTTAACACACCTTGTACACCTTGTACACCTTACTATCATGGTCATGTGATTTTTTTTACGGCACTAATCCATAAATAGCGGGTATTTTAGCTTAGGCCATATTTTATCGCAAAATATCAAACTTCGACGAAATTCATTTTCTTCGATTTGCTTACCCTGTCACCTTCACGAATTTACTTATCACTTGTTTGAAATATCATAATGCTTATAATCTCAAAATAACCTCATTTCTGAACTTACGACGATACTCTAACATACGAAAATGCGGGATGTAACATCTCATTTCCGAGCTCCCATCAATTTACTTATGGTATATTTTCACGTATGAAATCATGGGGTGTAACATTTCTCATGCATTGCATTCATTTATACATGTACATTGACCTAGGACCAGATGGCGTTATATACGTGTATATATATGTATATGGGATATGGGAAAAGGTTACGCCGTTATATACGCACCACCACCTGATTAGCTGGTATACGTTGATGATTTGTCCACAGTGGCCGAGATGATATGATGAGATGCCCTCATAGGCTTGATGATGTTATGAACGCATATACCTATGTGTGGTGTGACATTTATACGCATATGCATGATATTATAAATGTTACATGATTCACAGAGCTATTCAAACATACATGTTAGTCTTTTATTCCATGTTTCTCTCGTGTCTATTATTTACGGATGTTTATTCCTTACATACTCGGTACATTATTTGTACTGACGTCCTTTTTGCTTGGAGACACTACGTTTCATGCCCACAGGTCCCGATAGATAGGTTGAGAGTCCTCCAAGTAGGTTATCAACTTAGTGGAAGGTATTGGTGCGCTCCATTTGCTTCGAAGTTGCTTTTTTTGGTCAGTATGATTAGGACATGTATTGATTGGTATGGCGGGGCCCTGTCCCGACCTTTATGATATTTATGTACTCTTAAAGGCTTGTAGACAGATGTCATGTATACGGATACATGAATGGCCTTGTCCGCCTATGTTTTAAGTATATAAAGAATCACGTTGGACTTATAGACCCGTATGTCACGTGTATAAGTTTCTATATTAGGTTCATGTTTATTCTAGTTATCTCATGACAGCCTTTCCGGCTCATTTACCTATGATAGTATGACATGACAGATACATCATGTTGGTATTCGATTGAGTAAGGTACCGGGTGCCCATTGCAGCCCATAGTTTTGGGTCGTGACACTATTGTTGTCACCTCATAGAGGGATGTTCTATCATTTCAGCGCAATGATTAGTGTTGCCTGCGGTTGCGCGTCTATGCATGGTGCATTATGATGTTCATGAATGGTTATCGCGTAAGGTGCTTATTTATGTGCCATGAAAATGAATGACTCGAAAGCAGGACCAATCGCTTCAGGGTTTAGTGGTTCGGCATTTATTCCAGTAGAGGAGGGGCAATAGGACTATGGATGTTCACGCATCAGTTGACGGAGTAGCGAGATTAGATATTTTCGAATTTCGTGGTAAATTCTCATTTGTGATGTGGTGTCGCCGTCCTTGTATGAACGCATTAAGGCTCATCGGTGTTATGGTCTTCTTTGATTGCCTTCGAAGCAGAGTTTTGTGAAATGGTGCTTGAGAAGCGGTTGTCAGAGATGGAGGTGTGTAGAGGTTTAGGAATCGAATCAGTGTTTCTGATGTTAATGGCTCGAGAATGATGATCCTCGAGGAAGATTAAAGTTGGTAGAAATTTATTAGTTCAGGTGCTACAGAGATAGATTATGATTTGAGGCAGTATTTGGGCAGCGAAGGATGAAGAAGGACATGGTGGGAGGTGTCACGCGGTGGTTGAATTTCTAGTAGGCCAAGTATGAACAACAAAGGCCGAGAAGTTTCTTAAGCAGATGGGTTTATCGAAGTGGGGGTGACAGAGTAGCGTATGGGTTCCGTGGTAGGATAGCCACATACTTTGAGAATGTTTAGAGCGATTTGGGGATCATGGTGGACAATGACCAAGTCTATAAAGGTCATTTGGAGGGTGGCTACTATATTGAGGAAGGTTTAATATGATAGAAAGGAGTTTGCTTGGAATGAAAAGGGGTGTAAAAGCTTGATTAACGTTATGGGATGCGACGTGACTTCAAACGTTATGGGATGCGACGTGACTTCAAGTTTGGAATGTATTGTCATACTTTCAGTTGATGTCAATGGGGAATGAATAGACTTTTACAGTTGGTGGACGAGAATAGGCTTAGGAGGGGTCTGTTGATTTCTTGGTAGTTGTAACCAGGGAAATGTCATTGGAAGATGTCTAAATGAAATTCCACAGGCAGGCTATCTCATGTGAGCAGGTTAGCTGTTGCATGAGTCTTGATGAAGTATCTACAAAGAGTTCTACTTTCTACACAGCGGGAGGCAAGTGTTGGGGTGTGAGCTTGGATCGCTTGAAGAAGATGGTGCGACTGTCAGCAGATCGAATGTGCAATTGTGAGTGATAATTCGGAATGTCTTATGGAAAGTTTAACATGGAATTGCGAGAATTTGGTGGGTTAACGATGCGAGATCATGGGAATCAAGAAGGAGGAGTTATTATGGCTTCTCAATTATGTGTTTATAGCTTAAAGCTAAGTGGGGGATCCCACTGTCTGTGATTGGATTGTGTGGGTGTGTGCTTGTGCGGTTTTTGGTTATCGATGTCTTGGTGGATTATTTATGACTAATAAAACATCAGGGGTAATGCGAGCAAAGAACTTGATGAATGTGTGCTATATTTTGCCTTATTGATTCATGTTCAGGTTTTGGGATGACTTTGAATTTATGCTTCTTGTGGAGGTGATGTACAAGGAAAATAATTCATCCACTTGCTTCTTTGAGGCAGTGTTCATGTGTTAACACAACATTGGAGTTAATTATATTCGGGACCAGGTCAGAGTGGGTGTCACGACCCAAACCGATAGGCCGCAATGGGCACCCGGTACCTTACTCAGCCGAGTACCAACGTAGCCTATCTTTTCGTATCATACTCTTATAGGTAAATGAGATGGAAAGGTTGCCGTGAGATAACTAGAATAAAACATGCAAGAATACTCGTCAAAGGACGACCCAACATGTAATACAAACTTATACATATGACATATGGTATAAGATCAAAACGATCACTCGTATACTGAAAATAGGCCGACAAGGCCATACAATCTTTCACGTACATGACATATATCATAAAGCCTCTGAGGGCATCCCATCATATCATCTCGGCCATTGTGGACAAATCACCAACGTGTACTAGCTGATCAGGTGGTGGGGCGTAATGTCGTAACATTTTCCCATATCCTATATACATATATATACATATATATACGCGTATATAACGCCATCTGGTCATGGGTCAATGTACATGTATGAATGAATGCAATGCATGAGAAGTACGTCAATAAAATCTCTCAGAACGTCATAAGACTATTATACATTTGATTAATGTCATGAAGGGATAGCCTTAACATACCTGACTCGATTCTCTTGACAATCCCTCTAACACATGTCTCTGTATGATATTCTTAAGAAAGATTTTAATGTGCTCTCTTAGAATAGAAAATCTTGTTGCTATTACGCAGTAATACTTAATCCCGTTGCGATTACGCAGTTTCGTATGAAATATTTGAAGCAAATCACATTGCTATTGAAAAATATGATCTTTGCTGAAGCATTTTCATCTGTTAGTAAGTGTGACCATCTTCATTTGGTGATTTTAGGGAAGATTTTGTATTAGTGGGTGTGGGCCCCACTTGTGATGACTAAGCCACAAATAATCCTCCAAATGTGCCACCTTACCATGTAACTTAAGAGTCACTAATTTGGTCAAATTTTTCTGCCACATGGGGGGGGGGGGAATTTCCCACCAAATAATTATCTACAATTCCTTAATTACATTGTTAATCTTCCACCAAAAATCCACAATTAACCAAATATCAACATAATTAAGAATTATTTCAAATTACTTAAAATACTAACCACTTTTAACATACTTTACACACCTTACTATCATGGTTATGTGATACATTGTATGCCACTAGTCCATAAATACGGGTTATAATAGCTTGGACCGTATTTTATCTCAAAATGTCAAACTTCAACGAAACTCATTTTGTTTAATTCGCTTACTCTCTCACCTTCGCGAATTTACTTATCACTTATTTGAAATAGCATAATACTTATAATCTCCAAATAATCTTGTCCTTGAACTGATGTCAATTATCTTACGACAAATTCAACGTACAATACTACAGGGTGTAACATCGTCTTAATATAATACTGTGGAACGTAACATCAACGTAATATTGTGGGGCGTAACATCACCGTAATATAATACTGCAGATCGTAACATTGACGTAATACTGCGGGGCGTAACATCATTCCCCTTTTTGGAATATTCGTCCTCGAATATTGACTAATGCATTTATCGGCCTCATAACCGGATAGCTCTTACAAATGGTTCTAATATTGTACTTACAATTTAGGCAACTGTTCTGTGAATAAATTCAAAGTCTAGGGCATTTCCACCTTAGGCCTCTTTCTCACACCACGACATGTGGTCGAAATTCTTCCAATCTCGTAACTGTTTCTACCTTCTGTAATGCAACATGTACGACTTTTTCCTTGTAAGTGAATGTCACAACCCGAAATCCCACCTTCAGGCCGTGATGGCGTCTAACGTTGAACCCGCTAGACAAGCCAACATTTTGGTTAACTTTACTATTTTTCTTTATTTAAGACATCAGTAAAAAGGGAAAACAATAAATATGAATAATTAAATAAGGATGCGAAAACTACGGGTTACCAACTTAATGTAATAAATATCACGAAATTTACGTACATGAGCCCCCATAACTGGTGTCACAAAATCTCACGGACAATCTAAGATTTCTACAACAAAAATCTGAAATGAACAAGTACAACTATCTTGGAACTACAAAATAAGACAGAAAATGAGAAGATAGATGGCGACGCCAAGGCCCACGAACGTCTGCGGGACTACCTTCGTGCTTTACTGTAACGACCCGGTCCGTCGTTACGTAAAACCTTCATCATAACTGTTGCTATTGACTTATTATAGATTGTTTATTTTTTTATTAATGTGTTAGAGTTGATAGGCTTGGAATCGGAATGGTTAAATGAGAATTCAGACACTTAGTCCTTAAGAATAGCCTTAAAAATGGGAAAAGTCAACTAAGAGTTGACTTATTGGTAAACGACCTTGAAATGCAAATTTTATGACTCGAATAGCTTCGTTAGGTGATTTGGGACTTAGGAGTGTGTTCAGAATAATTTTGTGATGTCCGGTGTAGAATTAGGCTTGAATTGGCGAAAGTTTGTTTTTGGCGATTTCCGGACGGCAGTGGAAAATAGGCTATCGGGGTCGGAATGGAATTCCGATAGTTGGAACAAGTTCGTAATGTCATTTTTGACTTGTCTGCAAAATCTTAGGTCAATCAGAGTTGATTTGGATAGTTTCAGCATCATTGGTGAATTTTAGAAATTTCAAAATTCTTAGGCTTGAATTCGATGTGAATTTGGTGTTTTGATGTTAGTTTTGGTGTTTCGAGAGTGCGACTAAGTTTGAATAATGTTATGGTATGTGTTGGTATAATTGGTTGGGGTCCCGAGGGGCTCAGTATTGATTTCAGATGGTTAACGGACTCGTTTAGCCTTGAAAACACTGTTGGTTTCTGGTGTTTATGCAGCTGGAATTTATTCACTGCGATCGCGTGGACTTGATCGCGATCGCGTAGGGTTAACTAAGAAATGGAAGATTTTTGTTCTTCGCGATCTCATGGAGGAGGTCGCGATCGCGTGAGTTGAGCGGGGTGTGAAGCTCGATCACGTAGTGGAGTTCGCGATCGCGTAGAGTAATTGGGCGCGTGAGGGAGTAGCTGATGGTGCATCGCGATCGTGTGGGCACGGTTGCGATCGTGTGAGGTGGTGTGAGGGTGAAGCGCGATCGCGTGCTTAAGGCTGCGATCGCGGAAGTCAAAGGACGTAACACTATGCGATCGCAGGGGCAAGGTTGCGATCGCGGTGAAGGAATCACTGGGCATATTTAAAATAAACCCTCCGCGACTTAAACCTCTTTTTACACCATTGTTGCACGGAAAAGAGCTCTTGGGGGCAATTTTGAAGAGGGAAATCCTTGTTCTTCATTGAGGTAAGTGTTCTAGTCATTAAAACTCGATTATGGGTGATTATAGACCATAATCCCAGTCTTTAATCCATGGAAAACAGTAGTAAAATACGATTTTGGGGCATGAGATTATGAGACCTTCAAGGGTCGATTTGAGGGGTCAAACGAACTCCGATTTTGGTGTTCTTTATATGTACGGACTCGTGAGAAGAATAAGAACACTTTTCTGTAAAAATTTCTGAGTTTCGGGATGCGGCCCGGGGTCGGGTTTTGCNGTAGATTTGGAGCCTTCGGAGGTTGATTCGAGAGGCAAGCGCATTGCGGAATAGTTTTCGGGCTAGTTTTGAGGTAAGTAATGTCTTTAAATCCTGTCCTGAGGGTATTAAACCCCGGACTATGCACCCTTTCATGGGTTTCGAAATAAAAAGGTGGAAACTTTGGAAACGCCTTTCCTATTTTTGCGACTATTGAGTTGCTAAACCGACTTTTAAGCCTATGCTTAATTAGTACTATTTTATTATGATATGATTTGGGTTGTAAGCCGTGTTTGGGGCCTAGTGCCGATCTGTTTACCCCTTAGGAGACTGCTTTACTGTGTTTCCTTACTTGATATGTTGCGAATTACACTCGGTCTTTTCTTGATAAATGGTTTTGACACTCAGAGTATTTTGATACTATTTATTGAAAAACGAAACACTATTTTGGGTTGAGAACCCGGTTTGTTTATGGCCTAATGGCTAATTGAAAGTGTCTGACTGAGTGATGTGAGGA